>JAPXFY010001971.1:10000-12500 GCA_030674185.1 Monoplex corrugatus | reverse complement strand
GGAGCAAAAGTGCAGAAAGGGTGAGAGACCGTGCGCTAGTGGAATTTGTGGGGCAAGGGGGAGGGCTGGATGCTTGTAGGATTCTTGTGTAGTTTGTGTTTTCAGTCAATCACTTACGGTGAATACAATACTTTATTTGTATAGCGCAAAATCTTGATAAAATCAAATCTAAGCGCTAAAACAGACACACACGCACGCACACGCACACGCACACGCACACGCTCACGGCTAAAATGGGGAGAAAGAATAAAAGCAATGGAAAATTGTAGAGAGCATATTACATACAATTATATATTACAATGTGATTCCCCTCCGAGTAGAGACAGGCTGCAGAGAGGATTGAGTGAGGTCAGGATTTTATGCAGAGGAGAAAAGGTGAGTTTTGAGAGCGGACTTGAAGGAGACAAAAGTAGGTTGCTGAGAGGAAGTTTGTTCCAGGAGAGCGGACCAGAAACAGAGAAGGCTCGTGGACCGTAGGTATTGAGCTTTGTGCGTGGAAAGCGAAAAGTCAGAGGATCGGAGGCAGAGCGGAGGGTACGTGAGGGAACATAGTTCTCAAGTAGGCTTGACAGGTAATCGGGGGCTGCGTTATTGAGGCTTTTGTAGCACATGGTGTCTAGTTTGTACTGTATGCGCTTTGATACAGGGAGCCAGTGAAGTTGTGCCAGGAGAAGAGATATGTGGTCTGCTTTTTTCTTTTTTAGTACAAGGCGTGCAGCATGGGACAATGAGACCTAAGTACGTGTCCCTGTTCTTGCCTGCTTTATCTAAAGACTTCAGTTTCTCAGCGTGTCAAAGTATCCCCTGCAAAAGTTGATGGTCTTTTTACTTGCAGACTACTTACCTCCACTTCCATTGCTCTCACCAGCCCTTTTCAGACATCATCATCTTGCGTGTCTTAACTGTAAAAGTTCCTTCTTAGTACTGTTTCACTTGCCCTAGACACTCGTCCATCAGTGCATTCCTGGGATTATACCTTCTTCCTTTTCTTTATCCAGGATGACGCGTGCATGGGCCCACACACACACACATACATACGCACGCACACACACACACACACACACACACATACACATACATACGCACACACACGTATTCAACACTAAAATCTATTTAGCAGAAAGAGCTAACGCTGTAAAAAGCTAAATGAAAAATGACCGACAGTGTTTAAGCAATTAGCAGCCAGGAACATTCAAAAATAGAATCTGAACGCGTACCAAATATAACAAAACAAAGTAGGCGCAAGTTTTGGGCCAGCTGGCTTTCGTCAAGTCAGGGCAAGAGACAACAAATGATACATGCACAAATGTTAGTGGTAAAAAAACAGAAGAAGATTTTCCTGATGATTCCTTGAACCGTAAAATATCATCATCATCATCATCATCATCATCATCATCATCATCATCATCATCATCATCATCATCATCATCATCAGGTGCCTTGCCGCATGGCGTTGGAGATCATGGACTTCCATCTGTCTCTATCTCTTGTTGCCCCAAGCATCTCCTCCACCCTCCTCATCCCCAGCCACTCCGCTAGTCCGTCTAGCATTTTCTCCCTGGGTCTTCCTGGTGCTCTCTTTCCCTCCTGCTTTCCCGTTGTGACCAAGTGCCCCTTCCTCATAAAATGGCCTATAAATGTTGCCTGTCTTTTCCTAATCTTCCTTATGAGTGATCTGCTTGTGTCTGCCTCCATCAAGACTGTCTCGTTTGTTTTCTTTGCTGTCCATGGAACTCTTAACATTCTTCTTAGAAACCACATCTCGGCTGCCCCAATCTTGTTCTGGCTTTGCTTGTTGACTGTCCACGCCTCACATCCGTACAACAGTATTGGTTCTATATAACATTCAAGGACTCTCTTCCTGATGTTAATCGATAGGCATTTGTTGGTAAGATATGGCTGATATGAATTCAGGTAACTGGGACATAGGAGAGATAAATACATTGTACATCGATATAGTGGACGTGTTGTATTATTGTTGTTGTTTTATCCTGAGGAGGTCTAGGGCCAAAATATTTGAAATTCAATATTTGAAATCAGCAAACTATATAATGTACTATTTGAGTGTCGTGTCTTCAATGAAAGTATATGTATATACACACACAAATACGTATACACATATGTATGTATGCATGTACAAATGTACACACACATTATATGTTTACACACACACACACATACACACACACACACACACATACACACACACACACACACACACACACACACACATATATATATATATATATATACATATACATATATATATGTATGTATATACATATATATACATATAGATATAGACATATATATGTGTGTGTACAGATAAATAGATAGATAGACAGACAGATAGATAGATAGATAGATAAATAGATAGATAGATGGATGGATAGTCATATACATACATATATGTGTGTGTATATACATATATATCTATCTCTTTATATACATGTATATACACAATATATATTTACATATGTATATATATATATATATATAT
>JAPXFY010001971.1:0-2500 GCA_030674185.1 Monoplex corrugatus | reverse complement strand
TTCTTCTTCTTCTTCTCTCTTCTTCTTCTCTTCTTTCTTTTCTTCTTCTTCTTCTTCCTTCTTTCTTCTTCTCTTCTTTCTTCTTCTTCTTCTTCTTCTTCTTCTTCTTCTTTCTTCTTCTTCTTCTTCTTCTTCTTCTTCTTCTTCTTCTTCTTCTTCTTCTTTTCTTCTCTCTTCTTCTTCTTCTTCTTCTTCTTCTTCTTCTTCTTCTTCTTCTTTTCTTCTTCTTCTTCTTCTTCTTCTTCTTCTTCTTTCTTCTTCTTCTTTCTTCTTCTTCTTCTCTTCTTTCTTTTTCTTCTCCTTCTTCCTTTCTTCTTCTTCTTTTTTCTTCTTTCTTTCTCTTCTTCTTTTTTTTCTTTTCCTCTTCTTTTCTCTTCTTCTTCTTTCTCTTCTCTCTTCTTTCTTCTCTTTTCTTCTTTTTCTTTTCTTTCTCTTTTCTTTTTTTCTTTTCTTCTTTTCTCTTCTTTCTTTTTCTTCCTTTCTTCTTTTCTTCTTCTTCCTTCTCCTTTTCTCTTCTTCTTTTTCTTCTCTTTTCTTTTCCTTCTTTTTTTTTTTTTTTCTTCTTTCTCTTCTTCTTTTTCTTTTCTTTCTTTTCTTTCTTTTCTTTTTCTTCTTTTCTTTTCTTCTTCCTCCTTTTCTCTCTTCTTTCTTCTTTTCTTTTTTTCTTTTTTTTCTTCTTTTTTTTCTTTTCTTTTCTTCTTTTCTTTCTCTTTTTTTCTTCTTTCTTCTTCTCTTTCTTTTTTTTTTCTTTCTTTTTCTTCTCTTTTTCTTCTTTTCTTTTTCTTCTCTTTCTTTTTTTTTTTTTCTTCTCTTTCTTCTTTTTCTTTTTTTTTTTTCCTCTTTCCTTTTTTTTCTTTTTTTCTTTTCTTTCTCTTTTTTTTTTCTTTCTTTCTTTTTTTTTTTTTTCTTCTTTTTTTCTTTCTTTTCTTCTTTTCTTTCCTTCTTTTTTCCTTTTCTTTCTTCTCTTTTTTTTTTTTCTTTTCTTCTCTTCTTTCTTTCTTTCTCTTCTCTCTTTTTTTCTTTTCTTTCTTCTTTCTTTTCTCTTCTCTCTTTTTTTTTTCTCTTCTCTCTTTCTTTTTCTTCTCTCTTCTTTTCTTCTCTTTTTTTTCTTTTCCTTTTCTTTCTTTTTTTTTCTTTTTCTTTCTCTTCTTCTCTCTTCTTTTCTTTTCTTTTTTCTCCTTTCTTTTTTTCTTCTTCCTTTCTTTCTTTTTTTCTTTTCTTTTTTTTTTTTTTTTCTTTTCCTTTTTCTTTTCTCTTCTTTTCTTTTCTTTCTTCCTCTTTTTTCTTTTTTTCTTTCTTCTTCTTTCTTCTTTTCTCTTTTTCTCTTCTCTTCTTTCCTTTTTTTCTTTCTTTCTTTCTCTTCTCTTCTTTCTTTTCTTTCTTCCTTTCTTTTCTTTTCTCTCTTTTTTTCTTCTTTTTCTTTCTTTTCTTTTTCTCTCTTTTTTTTTTTCTCTTTCTTTTCTTTCTTTTTTCTTCTCTTCTTCTCTTTTTTTTCTTTCTTTCTTTCTTTTCTTTCCTTCTTTCTTTCTTCTTTCTTCTCTCTTTCTTTCTTCCTTTCTTTTTTTCCTTTTTTCTTTTTTTTTCTTCTTCTTTTTTCTCTTTCTTCTTTTTTCTTTTTCTTCTTTTCTTCCTTTCTCTTTTTTTCTTTTTTTCTTCTCTTTTCTTTTCTTTTCTCTTTTCTTTTTCTTTTTTCTTCTTTCTTCTTTCTTTCTTTTTTCTTTTCTCTTTCTTTTTTCTTTTTTTTTTTTCTTCTTTTTTTTTTCTTCTTCTTCTCTCTTTTTTCTTTTTTTTCTTTTTTTCTTTTTCTTCTTCTTTTTTCTTTTCTTCTTCTTCTTCCTTTCTTTCTTCTTCTTCTTTCTTCTTCTTCTTTTCTTCTTCTTTTTTTCTTTTCTTCTTCTCTTTCTTTCTTTTTTTCTCTTCCTTCTTTTCTTTTTCTCTTCTTCTTTCTCTTCTTCTTTCTTCTTCTTCTTCTTTTCTTTTCTTTCCTCTTCTTTCTTTCTTTTCTTCTTCTTCTTCTTCTTTTCTTCTTCTTTCTCTTCTTCTTTTCCTTCTTCTTTTTTTCTTCTTCTTCTTCTTTTCTTTTTCTCTTTCTTTTCTTTTCTTTTCTCTTCTTCTTCTTCCTCTTCTTCTTTTTCTTCTTTTTTCTCTTCCTTTTCTTCTTCTTTTTCTTCTTCTTCTTCTTCTTTTTCTTCTTCTCTTTCTTTTCTTTCTTTCTTCCTCCTTCTTCTTTTCTCTTCTTCTTCTTCCTTCTTCTTCTCTCTTCTTCTCTTCTTTTTCTTCTTCTTCCTTCTTCTTCTTCTTCTTCTTTTCTTCTCTTTTCTTCTTCTTCTTCTTCTCTCTTCTTCTTCTTCTCTTCTTCTTCTCTTCTTCTTCTTCTTTTCTTCTTCTTCTTCTTCTTCTTCTCTTCTTCTTCTTCTTTTTCTTCTTTTCTTCTTCTTTCTTCTTTCTTTCTTCTTCTTCTTCTTCTTTCTTCTTCTTCTTCTCTTCTTCTTCTTTCTTT
>JAPXFY010001970.1:10000-30763 GCA_030674185.1 Monoplex corrugatus | reverse complement strand
CGCACAAAAAGTTAAGGATCACTTGCACAAAAATTCATAACTTTCAAAATAAGAAAGCCAATGCGTTTGAAGTTTGGCAAACATTTAATTCCATGCTTTAGTGATAACGATACACAATTGCCTTCAATTTCGAGCAATCGTTTGGTGTGTACATTTGATCAAAGTGGGTACGTATCGAAATTTGATTTCCCAAAGTCATTGAAATCACAAGACAGGGCATTCTGATGCTCCCAAAAGTTCAGTAATGCGTGTAACCACCATGGCTGTTCTGGCACTCGACGCAGCGAGTCCTCATCGAGTTGACCAGGTTGGTGAAGATCCTCTGTGGAAGCGCCTGCCACTCAGCCTGCAGCATCTGGTAGAGGTGTTGGGCATCCCTGGGAGGGGGTGGTTGCTCCTCACTTTGCGATCCAGCTCATCCCAGAGGTTCTCAATCAGGTTGAGATCGGGACTGCATGCTGGCCACTCCATTCTGTTGACTCCAGACTGCTGCAGGAAGTCGTTGACCACCCTTGCCCTGTGGGGGCGAGCGTTGTCATCCTGGTAGACAGCCATCGGTCCCATCTGCTGCAGTGTAGGCACAGCCAGCGGTCGAAGGATCTCATCCCGGTATCGGAGGCCAGTCAGGTTACCCTGTACATGATACAAGGGTGTTCTGTGGTGAAGGCTGAAGGCCCCCCAGACCATTACAGAACCTCCACCAAAGGCCACCTTTTCTTGGACAGTGGTGTCAATAAAGCGTTGCCCTGGGCGCCTCCAGACCCTCAGTCGGCCGTCGTTGTGGTTCATGGTGAAGCGTGATTCATCACTGAACAGGACCTGGGACCATTGCTGACGTGTCCACCTCACGTGACGTCTGCAGAAGGCGCGGCGTGCTGCCCTATGGGCTGGAGTTAAGCGTGGCCGTACAGCTGGGCGACGAGAACGGAGGTTAAACCCATGAAGGCGGTTCCGTATGGTCTGCTGGCTCATGTTGATGTTAGTAGCCACCCTCAGCTGCCTTCGAATGATGCTGGAAGAGGCTGTTCTTGTCTGCAGGGCTTGTCGTTCAATGAGACGATCTTCACGTGGGTTTGTCTTCTTCGGTCGACCAGATCTGCGTCTTTCATGGACCCTCCCAGTGGCTGTGAAGCGTTGAATCAGTCTGACAATGACCGAGATGGACACCTGAAGTCGTCTGGCCACTTCTCGCTTGGGAACACCATCTTGGAACCATGCAACAGCTCGTTCCCTCTCAAACTCGCTCAATTTTCGTCGTGGAGGCATTGTCAGATCAGGCCTACTACTGGTGGAATGTCTTCTTATAAAGCCAAGCAAGAGACAGCATCTCACACATAAACAGCAGTGCTTGCACGTGCATAATGGTTTTTCCATCTGGCTTGTGCAATGTGTTCAGGCAGAACGGTCCAAAACAAGGTCCTTTTTCGCAAGTTTCCGCTTTTCCGTTTGCGGCCAAGCTCAGTAATAGAGAATCCCGTGCAATTTTTGCACTAACACAACATCGCCCACTTACAGCTGAACAAGAATTCATAACAATTTGGCTGGACTGAGAAATAAATAACAGTAGCGAACTGAGTTTATTACGCACCTGTTTTCTCATAGTGATGCTTAACTTTTTGTGCGTAGTGTAGTTTAAGTTTCAAAATCAAATACACAGGTGACAGTTTCATGGGTTATGCAATAACTATTATCATTCCGCTTACTTCTGTAATACTGTTCCATATTCTCTATAAATATTTCTAATATTCCAGTTTCTGTACAAAACAAACAAACTCGTAACCCAATACCCTGGTAAACCTGCTAACCTAGTACCCTGGTGATCTTATGAGCAATCCAAACCCTTTGGGGTATGAGATGATTCGGTGACCTAGTGACAGCCTCTTGTGACCTAGTGACCTGACCTCATGACCTACTATCCCAGGAGCAAGAGCAATCCTAATCCTTTGAGGGATGAGAGGCCCCTTGCCATACTACTTTCTTACTTTCTCTCGGGGCTGAAACGATCTACCTACAGTTACGTTTCTTAGCAAATCGGTCCCTGACGGTCATTGTCTTTTTTGTAGGTGTTGAGCAACATATAACTGGTTCTCTGGATTGAAGGGTGTATTATTTTCTTTGTGCTTTTCCTCCGAATTCTTTCTCTCACCCTCACCGGGTGATTTGTTAGTTGACTTTAAGTGATTTCTCCACGCTCTATGGAGTTCTGCTACCTGAAGGTTTCGGTGGCTTGCTCTGCATTATTATGGGTGGATATTCTGCTCTCCTCCACTCCATGATCGTTATCACGCTGGGACGTTAATCTTAAATTAATACCACTGAAGAAGAAAAAGAAGCTCTCCTCTGGCAACCCCCAGCAGGTTTCTTCCGACCCTTGTATCTTTTTTATGTAATTTCCTTGCATTGTTTTCCTCTAGGCCTAATATTTCTGTTTAGTTTTGTTTGTGTTTTAGATCTGACATTTCCCATTCGGTTGTTTCTTTCTTTCTTTCTGCCCGTTCGTACCATTCATTTCAAGGGAGACAACCATTCTTTCGCTTTCTTGGGACTGTAACAGTGTTCCCGCATTTACTTTACTCGGCAACAGGTCTCGTTAAGTCATTCTCCTTTTGTGAAGAATGAGCCAGTTATCTAAACCAAAACTGACAAGACAATGACAATTCCTTATTCTCATTAATTCTTTTGATTCAGTGACTGACTGTAAGAGCTAATTGGGAGGGGTCGGGGAAAGGGAGGTCAGTAAAGTGGAAGAATAAGAGGCATTTTTGCAGAAGAAAATGATTTCAAATCTGAATAAATGACTGAATAAACCTTATCACCTTACTATGGAAATATAAACCTAAGGAAACTTTGGATGGAAAATTCTTTTATCTTAAAAACTCACATGGGACTCACTGTGCATTACATATAATCAATCAGACGTGTTAGTGGAGCACGGAGAACTCAAGCTGTTAGGCAAGTATGTTACTCAGTCTATATCTTTGGTGTGCATGCATGCTGGGGTTTTGGTGTTTCTATAAGTCAGCCACAGACACAACTTCATCTTCATCATCATCATCATGTACCCTGCAGCATGGCGTTGGCGATCTTGGCCCTCCATATGCATCTATCCTTTGTCGCTACAAGTAGGCTACATCTTCCACCCTCTCTGTCCTCAGCCACCCTGCAAGTCCGTCCATTATTTTTTGTCCCTGAGTCTACCTGGTGTTCTCTTTCCCTCCAGCTTTCCTGTTGTAACTAGGTGCTCTAATTCCCTTTTCCTCATAAAATGGCATATAAACGTTGCTTGTCTTTTCCTAATCTTCTTTATCAATGATCTTCTTGTGTCTGCCCCCATCAAGACTGTCTCGTTTGTTTTCTTAGGGGGATGTTTAACGTGCACATTTGATATTCTGCTCGCGTATACACGCGAAGAGGGGGTTTGGCACTGGCAGGCATGCACATATGCTGACCTTCAGGATCGAGAAAATCTCTACCCCTTACACATCAGCCAAAAATGTCTCAGGCGAATCGAACCCAGGACCTTAGGAATGGAAGTCCGACCTTTACCCATTTGACTACTTTGCCTGTCGCTTTTTTTTTTCCGGCAATACACAAGAAAAGCGAACTATGGCCACATAAATACAGTGCTGTATCTAATCAACAACCTTTCATTCGTCTCAACGTCGTTTCCCTACAGGTACAAAGGCAACAATACGATGAAAAACAAGCAAGAATCGACGTGTCTGTCGCTTTGCCACTGAACACTGGGACAATGGTGTCACATTACTGGGCCCGACATAGACAATGACTTCACTGGATAGTCAATATATGTTACCGTTTCTAGTTAAGATGTTGATTGAGTGCAAAGTCTCGCTTGTTTGAACACACTGTACTGATGCAAATTATGCTAATAAGCCATAAATCTTTCAATCGCAAGATCCTCGCAACAAGTGAAAATTACGTGTATAGTTGGCAAGGTCTTGAATTAATCTCTGTCACTGGACACTCATGTGAACTTGTTACCTGTTAACCCTTTGACTCCTGCACCCTATCCACCAACAGCAAAAACTGAACCCTTTGACTCTCTCACCCTATCCACCAGTTTCCTGCAGGAAGTTTCTGGACAGGGTGAGGGAGTCAAGTGGTCAGTTTTTGCTTTGCTAGCACGGTTGACAATGCAGGATGCTGGTTACAGAGCACGGGAGTCAAAGGGTTAATTAATATTCAGCTATGTAGAATAGCAAGAAGCTGTTGGATAGGCTGAGGGAGTCAAAGGGTTACGCTTTTGCAGTGTGTGGATAGGGTGCGGGAGTCAAAGGGTTAAAATGATATTCTGGCTGAAACTAAATTATTGTGACTGTCTTCCTTTGTCAGTCTTTCCGATGACAAGCTGTCTTAACTCCAGCGCAGCTTGATGTGTTCTATGACAGAGACAAGCGCTACATTGCAAAACCACTCTTGCAAAAACTGCTTTGGTTTCCGGTCAGAGCAGGAAACTAAGGTCCACACTTTGCTTTCACTGTCTCAGCTGGAACACCATGCCAACGTGTCAGAACTTCATCTACCCTACAATCGGAGCGTCTAGTTCCCAGGGAGTTTTTGTGCGTACTGTTCCTCGGTTTACTCCAACTAAACTTAGTGGTTTCTCATGATGTTTTCGTTGTAAAGTGAAAACAGATCTAGTGCCAAAACAACCTTGTCTGACTCTTCTTTTGATATTTTGGAAAGAGCTTATATCGTTTTCTATTCTCGTTGCAGCTGTTTGTTCCCAATACATATTTCTGATTATTCGTAGACCTTTTCCATCAATAAGCAAAGCCAGAGCAGGATTGAGGCAGCCGAGATGTGGTTTCTAAGAAGAATGTTGACAGTTCCATGGACAGCAAAGAAAACAAACGAAACAGTCTTGATGGAGGCAGACACAAGTAGATCACTCATAAGGAAGATTAGGAAAGACAGGCAACATTTATAAGCCATTTTATGAGGAAAGGGGATTTGGAGCACCTGGTCACAACGAGAAAGCTGGAGGGAAAGAGAGCACCAGGTAGACCCAGGGAGAAAAATGCTGGACGGACTTGCGGAGTGGCTGGGGACGAGGAGGATGGGGGAGATGCTAGGGGCAACGAGAGATAGAGACAGATGGAAGTCCATGATCGCCAACGCCATGCGGCAGAGCACCTGATGATGATTATGGAAGGCCATGATCGCCAACGCTATGTGGCAAGGCACTTGATGATGATGATAAAACTTAGTGGCCAGTAGTTCAGTTGTTAGAGCGCCATGCTCATAATGGAGGTGTTGTGAGTTCAATCCTTGGCAGGCCATGGATTATTTGTTTGTTTGTTTGTTTGTTTGTTTGTTTGTTTGTTTGTTTGTTTGTTTGTTGTACTCGCGGACCGTGGGCTCAAGATCTGACACCTGGAGTCAGTTCCAGCCCACAACATTAAAAACTGGCCTGTTGGTGCTTCGTAGGTCGCTTCTCCTTTCCCCTCCCCATAACAAGACTTTGCCAGAGCATAGGGTTTTGAGACGTACAATGGTGGTGTCTCTACAGGATTAGATAAGTCCCCTTTGCCCCACTTCCCTGGGATGGTTAAACCTGAATCAAATCAATTAATCAAAGTCAACGTTAGCAGTCACGTACAATCTGGCCCAGAACAGACTGACGCAGAGGACCTTCATTGCTGCCCAGTATGCCCATGACATAATGGAGTGTGTGTGTGTGTGTGTGTGTGTGTGTGTGTGTGTGTGTGTGTGTGTGATAGCCTTGTTTGCCGTGTGTGTGTGTGTGTGTGTGTGTGTGTGTGTGTGTGTGTGTGTGTGTGTGTGTGTGTGTGTGTGTGTGTGTGTGTGTGTGTGTGTGTGTGGTGTGTGTGTGACGAGGAATGCATCACACTCAGATAATGCCATATGCGCTCCATCCAATCTGTCAGCAGTTATCTGGAAGACAGAGTCTCTGAGCTTGCGCAAGTTCTTGAAATAGGAACGATGGGTAAGAAAGGACTTATGATTCACTTAGCCGACACCACCAGAATGATGGAAATGTTAAGACAGGCGGCGAACAGGCCAGTTTTTAAATTAGTGTTGCGGGCTGAGAGATTGAACTCGAGATATCACAGATCTTGGGTCCACGGCTCTATTAACCCTTTGATTCCCATACCATGTCCACCAGCATTCTGCATTATGAACCATGGTAGCAGAGCAAAAAACTTAATCCTTTGACTCCCTCACCCTATCCACCAGCTTCCTGCGGGAAGCTGGTGGGTAGGGTGAGGGAGTCAAAGGGTTAAGTTTTTGCAGTTGGTGAACATGGTGCGGGAGTTAAAGGGTTAAAAGAATGAACTAAGCCGCTAGGGAAAAAGTGTGATCTGCCAGAGGGTTGAACCGACAACCGCTGTCTTATAAGCATAGCTCTCTAACAAATGAGCTTAATAGGCCAACTGAATAATGGGCATTATAAGTTAGCAAGTAACTGGCACACCACGGCGTCCCACACTGGGGTAGCAATTTTCATCGTGTACGCCCCCCTCCCTCCCTCCCTCACATACACACATACACACACACACACGCACACACACGTACGCACGCACGCACGCACGCAGACATACACACATGGCGATCAAAGCTATCACACACACACACACACACACACACACACACACACACACGGCAAACAAGGCTGTGGCACACACACACACACACACACACACACACACACACACACACACACACACATACACACACACACAGAGCAAACAAGGCTATGACACCACACACACACACACACACACACACACACACACACATACACACACACACACACACACACACACACAACACACACACATACACACACATACACATACACACACACGCATACACACACACACACACACACACACACATACACACACACACATACATACACACACACACTCATACACACACACACACACACACACACACACACACACACACACACACACACACACACACACACACACACACACACACACACACACACACGGCAAAAATGCCATGACACGACACAAGCTGTCTCCAGACAGTCGACAAGTGAGAGAGAGGGTGGAGGGGTGAATGTCCAAAAACTGGTGAAAAGAAAGAAAGGCAAGGAGAGAAAGAGAGACCGACTGCAGAGTACCCGGTATGGAGTCTGTACCACTGAATATTTACGCAGCGTCACAGAGAGGCAGACACAAGTAGGCCTAATAGTAATATCCACAGGTCTATGGTAACACCAAGGCAGACAAACGAAACAGAGAGAAGTGGAGAGGGGGGGGGGGGGACAAAGCAGTGTTCCACGCTAAACCCATGAGGAGAATGGCGGAGGAGGGTGGGCAGAAGGGATGACTAACGGTGTATAAGATTCAGTTTCAGTTTCTGAAGATGACGTCTCCGCGCCAGCGCTCGGAACGAATTCCATAGGCACTAACGTCACAAGGAGCCACGTGTATGGTGACCTTGGCACATAAACCGGTGTATAAGAAAAAATACTGAGACACAGAAAGAGTGAGATTATACATATATACACATATATCAGTGGCCTAAATGTACAAGAAATTGTCCACAAAAGTCAAGACAGAGCGGCCTGGAGGGTGGCGGTGGTGTCAAAGAATGCAGCGACCAACAATGAACCCGGTGATGCCGACAGATGAGACAGGTGAGACATGATTAACAAGTTAACAAGATGTTAACAATGTATATATATATATATATACATATATATACATATATATATATATACACACACATATATTTATTTATACAAAGTGGAGAAATTACCCAGATGTCATCAGCAAGACAGGCATGAGACCAGACATCGCTCTCCACTCTGACTCCTCGAAACAAGTGATTCTGATAGAACTCACTGTGCCATACGAAAGCAGAATGGAAGAAGCACATATCTACAAGACCGAAAAATACGCCGGTCTTGCCAGCACCCTGAAGAAAGCAGGTCTGCGGGTCAAAATCTTCGCCATAGAGGTCGGGGCAAGAGGGTTTGTGGGCACCTCCGCTTATGATCTCATGAAACAACTCGCCATTTCTGGGAAGAAGAGGACTAGAGCCCTTAAAGCGATGGCAGAGGCAGCAGAAAGGAGCTCAAGCTGGATCTGGGCAAGGAGGAACGAAAAAAGTGAACTTCATAAGGATTAAATTCCCTACAGATGATGTGTGCCCCGTTAGCACATTGGTAAAACCGCGTACCGCAGTTCTGAAGCGCAGAATCGCCCAGGTTCGATCCCCGGCGTGGGAAAAAAAAAATAGACAACAGCAGAAGGGCATCCAGGAGTCATGACCTGGATGTGGCCCGGCCCCCCGAGAGTGTAAGGAATTCAGGGCCGAAACACTTGTCTAAAGGGGGTTACTTCTCTGAAGACCTTCTGTTGTCTAGCTCTCCCTAGAGTTTCTTTCTACCTGCACATGGTCAGTCCATTGACTTCCGGGAATAGTTCGGAGGACATTCGGGAAAGACCGAAGGACACTGGGAAAGACTAGATCTGCGGGCTTTGTGGGTTGGCTTCCCACCTTGCCTTTGATAACATGCCACGAGTTTTTCAAATGAAAGATGCTCCCAGGATTCACCGAAAGGGGGAGAGAATGATGAATCCATCGGCACTGACTCCATCACGACTGGAAACGCACAACGGACCATGATTAATGACCAGTTGGAATTTCCGTGTGCGTGTGGAAGGAGATTCACCACCAAACGCGGCATGAAGATCCACAGGACAAAAATGGGCTGTTTGAAGACACATACGAACCAGCAGCAGCGCACTGCGATAGCAGGTGAGACGTTGGATGACCAAGGCCAGGAATTAAACCATAGTGCCAAGGACATCCACGCTGACGGTTCTGATGCGGATTTTGCACAAGCTCTTAACGCCAAACGTGGAAAACTCAATTTGCCGCCTGCCGGTGCAAAAGAACAATGGGAGAAATTAGATGAGGAACTTGTCCTTAAGCTGAATGCGCTAATAGGGAACAGTACGCTGGAACACAAACTTGACACATACGGAGACATCATATACTCTATCTGCAGGGACACTTATGGAGTGAAGCAGCCAAAGACAAAAACGCCTCCCCAGAAATCCAGAAGACAGCAACAGATGGAGAGCATCCGGAGGGAGAAAAGGAAGCTTAAAAAGCGAATGAAAACTGCCTCAGAATTCGAGAAGCAAGGGCTCCTGGAACTCTGGAAAGATCTGAAGGCCAAACACAATGCTCTCAGCAAAGTGGAATCAGCAAGGCGAAGAAAGAGCAAAAAGAAGAAGACTCAAGATCGTTTCTTCAAAGATCCCTTTGACTTTGCAAGAAAGCTGTTTGAACAACCCAAATCAGGGACTCTCACAGTGGGCAAGGAAACCCTAGAGCAGCATCTCAGGGAAACATATTCCGATTCTCAGCGCGAGGCACCACTTGAAATCCAGAATCTGGTTTGGCCTGCAGCGCCAGAAGGAAAATTCAATAACAAACCACCAACACTGGATGAAGTGAAGAACGTAGTAAAGAAAGCCAGAGCCAAGTCAGCACCTGGACCAAACGGAATACCATACCTGCTCTACAAGAAATGCCCAAAAGTGCTCGAGTGGCTCCACAAGATGATTCGATCAGCATGGAGGAACCAGAAGATCAGCGACCAATGGATGAGAGCTGAAGGAGTGTACATTCCGAAGGAGCAGAACTCCAGCAGCATCAATCAGTTCAGGCCAATATCACTTCTGAACGTCGAGGGGAAAATCGTCTTCTCTGTTATGGCAGCAAGATTGACAAAATACCTGACTGAAAACAAGTATCTGGATATGTCAGTCCAAAAGGGAGGCATACCAGGAATACCTGGATGCTTGGAACATGCCACGTTGATTTGGGATGCCATCCAAAAAGCAAGAACAGAGAAGAGAAACATTGACGTAGTTTGGCTTGATCTGGCGAATGCATATGGATCAGTTCCACACGATATGATCCAGCTGACTCTTGAAATGTATCACATCCCAGAAAACATCCGAACAATGCTGAGGAAGTATTTCCAAGGGTTCTCAATGCAGTTCTCTACCAAAGAATACACCACGGACTGGATAGACCTAGAGGTGGGCATTGCAATGGGCTGTGCAATCTCTCCCATACTGTTCGTGTTGGCAATGGAAGTCATCTTGAAAGCTGCAATGAAGAGTTCAGGTCCAGTGAATCTGGAGATGGATACCAGATGCCTCCTCTGAAAGCTTTCATGGATGACACAACAGTCTTGTCCACGGATGAGGAAGAGACACACCAAATCTTAAAGCAGCTGGATGAGCTGGTGGCCTCTTCAAGAATGAGGTTCAAACCTAAGAAATCCCGAAGTCTCTCACTGCGAAAAGGAAAAGTGGCAGATTCAGTCAAATTCATGGTAGCCAACCAAGCCATCCCCACTGTCACAGAAGAGCCAGTAAAAAGTCTCGGAAGATGGTATGATGACTCCCTGAAAAACACACAAAGGGGATGTGAAACCAAGCAAACAGCAGAAGAAGGCCTGAAGAAAATAGATAACTGCGGACTGCCAGGCAAATACAAAGTCTGGTGTCTACAGTTCATGCTGATACCAAAGCTGCTGTGGCCACTGCTAATCTATGACATTTGCACCAGCACAGTCGAAGCAATGGAAGCCAAAATCAACAAATACACAAGAAAATGGCTCGGTGTCCCACCTGGTCTCACTGATGTTGCATTCTACTGTCGTCAAGCAATGCTGAAGCTACCTCTCAAATCCATAGTGGAGGAATACAAAGTTGGAAAAGCAAGACTGTTGAGCATGCTGGAGGAATCGGAAGACAATATCGTGAGATCAGTTCATCCAAAGCTGAGAACTGGCAGAAAGTGGAAAGTCCAAGAGGCTGTAAACAATGCCAAGAGAAACCTCAGCATCAAAGAAATAATTGGACACACGCAAACCAACAGACAGGGACTGGGAGCAACAAAAATGCAGTGGTGGTCCAAAGCCAAAGGGAAGGAAAAAAGAGACATGATCATACAGGAGTTGAAGGAAGAAGAAGATGTCAAAAGAGTGCAGAAGGCAGTCCAGCAAGGTCAACAGGGGCAATGGACAACATGGGACAGTGCACTCCAAAGAAGTCTCAGCTGGAACGATATGTGGCACATGGCTCCTCTAAGGATAAGCTTCCTCCTCAGATCTGTATATGACCTGCTCCCCTCGAATGCAAACTTAGTGAAATGGGGGAAAGCAGACGACCCAGCATGTCCGCTCTGTCAGAAGAAACAAACAGTGGAACATGTCCTAAGCTCTTGCAAAGTAGCGCTAGCCCAAGGAAGGTATACATGGAGGCACAACCAAGTTCTGAAAGTGATCACAGATGTGGTTAGCGAAAAAACCATGACCCCAAACGCACCAATTGCTATGACAACGTTCTACAAAGCAGGAGGGAAACAGGTCTGGCCCGAAAGTGCTATGACAACCAGCACATTGCCAAAGGGTCTTCTGGATGGAGCAGTCGACTGGGAGTGTACAGCAGACCTCCCAGAGTGGAGAAATTACCCAGATGTCATCAGCAAGACAGGCATGAGACCAGACATCGCTCTCCACTCTGACTCCTCGAAACAAGTGATTCTGATAGAACTCACTGTGCCATACGAAAGCAGAATGGAAGAAGCACATATCTACAAGACCGAAAAATACGCCGGTCTTGCCAGCACCCTGAAGAAAGCAGGTCTGCGGGTCAAAATCTTCGCCATAGAGGTCGGGGCAAGAGGGTTTGTGGGCACCTCCGCTTATGATCTCATGAAACAACTCGCCATTTCTGGGAAGAAGAGGACTAGAGCCCTTAAAGCGATGGCAGAGGCAGCAGAAAGGAGCTCAAGCTGGATCTGGGCAAGGAGGAACGAAAAAAGTGAACTTCATAAGGATTAAATTCCCTACAGATGATGTGTGCCCCGTTAGCACATTGGTAAAACCGCGTACCGCAGTTCTGAAGCGCAGAATCGCCCAGGTTCGATCCCCGGCGTGGGAAAAAAAAAAAATAGACAACAGCAGAAGGGCATCCAGGAGTCATGACCTGGATGTGGCCCGGCCCCCCGAGAGTGTAAGGAATTCAGGGCCGAAACACTTGTCTAAAGGGGGTTACTTCTCTGAAGACCTTCTGTTGTCTAGCTCTCCCTAGAGTTTCTTTCTACCTGCACATGGTCAGTCCATTGACTTCCGGGAATAGTTCGGAGGACATTCGGGAAAGACCGAAGGACACTGGGAAAGACTAGATCTGCGGGCTTTGTGGGTTGGCTTCCCACCTTGCCTTTGATAACATGCCACGAGTTTTTCAAATGAAAGATGCTCCCAGGATTCACCGAAAGGGGAGAGAATGATGAATCCATCGGCACTGACTCCATCACGACTGGAAACGCACAACGGACCATGATTAATGACCAGTTGGAATTTCCGTGTGCGTGTGGAAGGAGATTCACCACCAAACGCGGCATGAAGATCCACAGGACAAAAATGGGCTGTTTGAAGACACATACGAACCAGCAGCAGCGCACTGCGATAGCAGGTGAGACGTTGGATGACCAAGGCCAGGAATTAAACCATAGTGCCAAGGACATCCACGCTGACGGTTCTGATGCGGATTTTGCACAAGCTCTTAACGCCAAACGTGGAAAACTCAATTTGCCGCCTGCCGGTGCAAAAGAACAATGGGAGAAATTAGATGAGGAACTTGTCCTTAAGCTGAATGCGCTAATAGGGAACAGTACGCTGGAACACAAACTTGACACATACGGAGACATCATATACTCTATCTGCAGGGACACTTATGGAGTGAAGCAGCCAAAGACAAAAACGCCTCCCCAGAAATCCAGAAGACAGCAACAGATGGAGAGCATCCGGAGGGAGAAAAGGAAGCTTAAAAAGCGAATGAAAACTGCCTCAGAATTCGAGAAGCAAGGGCTCCTGGAACTCTGGAAAGATCTGAAGGCCAAACACAATGCTCTCAGCAAAGTGGAATCAGCAAGGCGAAGAAAGAGCAAAAAGAAGAAGACTCAAGATCGTTTCTTCAAAGATCCCTTTGACTTTGCAAGAAAGCTGTTTGAACAACCCAAATCAGGGACTCTCACAGTGGGCAAGGAAACCCTAGAGCAGCATCTCAGGGAAACATATTCCGATTCTCAGCGCGAGGCACCACTTGAAATCCAGAATCTGGTTTGGCCTGCAGCGCCAGAAGGAAAATTCAATAACAAACCACCAACACTGGATGAAGTGAAGAACGTAGTAAAGAAAGCCAGAGCCAAGTCAGCACCTGGACCAAACGGAATACCATACCTGCTCTACAAGAAATGCCCAAAAGTGCTCGAGTGGCTCCACAAGATGATTCGATCAGCATGGAGGAACCAGAAGATCAGCGACCAATGGATGAGAGCTGAAGGAGTGTACATTCCGAAGGAGCAGAACTCCAGCAGCATCAATCAGTTCAGGCCAATATCACTTCTGAACGTCGAGGGGAAAATCGTCTTCTCTGTTATGGCAGCAAGATTGACAAAATACCTGACTGAAAACAAGTATCTGGATATGTCAGTCCAAAAGGGAGGCATACCAGGAATACCTGGATGCTTGGAACATGCCACGTTGATTTGGGATGCCATCCAAAAAGCAAGAACAGAGAAGAGAAACATTGACGTAGTTTGGCTTGATCTGGCGAATGCATATGGATCAGTTCCACACGATATGATCCAGCTGACTCTTGAAATGTATCACATCCCAGAAAACATCCGAACAATGCTGAGGAAGTATTTCCAAGGGTTCTCAATGCAGTTCTCTACCAAAGAATACACCACGGACTGGATAGACCTAGAGGTGGGCATTGCAATGGGCTGTGCAATCTCTCCCATACTGTTCGTGTTGGCAATGGAAGTCATCTTGAAAGCTGCAATGAAGAGTTCAGGTCCAGTGAATCTGGGAGATGGATACCAGATGCCTCCTCTGAAAGCTTTCATGGATGACACAACAGTCTTGTCCACGGATGAGGAAGAGACACACCAAATCTTAAAGCAGCTGGATGAGCTGGTGGCCTCTTCAAGAATGAGGTTCAAACCTAAGAAATCCCGAAGTCTCTCACTGCGAAAAGGAAAAGTGGCAGATTCAGTCAAATTCATGGTAGCCAACCAAGCCATCCCCACTGTCACAGAAGAGCCAGTAAAAAGTCTCGGAAGATGGTATGATGACTCCCTGAAAAACACACAAAGGGGATGTGAAACCAAGCAAACAGCAGAAGAAGGCCTGAAGAAAATAGATAACTGCGGACTGCCAGGCAAATACAAAGTCTGGTGTCTACAGTTCATGCTGATACCAAAGCTGCTGTGGCCACTGCTAATCTATGACATTTGCACCAGCACAGTCGAAGCAATGGAAGCCAAAATCAACAAATACACAAGAAAATGGCTCGGTGTCCCACCTGGTCTCACTGATGTTGCATTCTACTGTCGTCAAGCAATGCTGAAGCTACCTCTCAAATCCATAGTGGAGGAATACAAAGTTGGAAAAGCAAGACTGTTGAGCATGCTGGAGGAATCGGAAGACAATATCGTGAGATCAGTTCATCCAAAGCTGAGAACTGGCAGAAAGTGGAAAGTCCAAGAGGCTGTAAACAATGCCAAGAGAAACCTCAGCATCAAAGAAATAATTGGACACACGCAAACCAACAGACAGGGACTGGGAGCAACAAAAATGCAGTGGTGGTCCAAAGCCAAAGGGAAGGAAAAAAGAGACATGATCATACAGGAGTTGAAGGAAGAAGAAGATGTCAAAAGAGTGCAGAAGGCAGTCCAGCAAGGTCAACAGGGGCAATGGACAACATGGGACAGTGCACTCCAAAGAAGTCTCAGCTGGAACGATATGTGGCACATGGCTCCTCTAAGGATAAGCTTCCTCCTCAGATCTGTATATGACCTGCTCCCCTCGAATGCAAACTTAGTGAAATGGGGGAAAGCAGACGACCCAGCATGTCCGCTCTGTCAGAAGAAACAAACAGTGGAACATGTCCTAAGCTCTTGCAAAGTAGCGCTAGCCCAAGGAAGGTATACATGGAGGCACAACCAAGTTCTGAAAGTGATCACAGATGTGGTTAGCGAAAAAACCATGACCCCAAACGCACCAATTGCTATGACAACGTTCTACAAAGCAGGAGGGAAACAGGTCTGGCCCGAAAGTGCTATGACAACCAGCACATTGCCAAAGGGTCTTCTGGATGGAGCAGTCGACTGGGAGTGTACAGCAGACCTCCCAGAGTGGAGAAATTACCCAGATGTCATCAGCAAGACAGGCATGAGACCAGACATCGCTCTCCACTCTGACTCCTCGAAACAAGTGATTCTGATAGAACTCACTGTGCCATACGAAAGCAGAATGGAAGAAGCACATATCTACAAGACCGAAAAATACGCCGGTCTTGCCAGCACCCTGAAGAAAGCAGGTCTGCGGGTCAAAATCTTCGCCATAGAGGTCGGGGCAAGAGGGTTTGTGGGCACCTCCGCTTATGATCTCATGAAACAACTCGCCATTTCTGGGAAGAAGAGGACTAGAGCCCTTAAAGCGATGGCAGAGGCAGCAGAAAGGAGCTCAAGCTGGATCTGGGCAAGGAGGAACGAAAAAAGTGAACTTCATAAGGATTAAATTCCCTACAGATGATGTGTGCCCCGTTAGCACATTGGTAAAACCGCGTACCGCAGTTCTGAAGCGCAGAATCGCCCAGGTTCGATCCCCGGCGTGGGAAAAAAAAAATAGACAACAGCAGAAGGGCATCCAGGAGTCATGACCTGGATGTGGCCCGGCCCCCCGAGAGTGTAAGGAATTCAGGGCCGAAACACTTGTCTAAAGGGGGTTACTTCTCTGAAGACCTTCTGTTGTCTAGCTCTCCCTAGAGTTTCTTTCTACCTATATATGTGTGTGTGTGTGTGTGTGTGTGTGTGTAAATGTATGTATATGTGTGTGTGTGTGTAAGAGAGAGAGAGAGAGAGAGAGTGTGTGTGTGTGTGTGTGTGTGTGTGTGTGTACAGAGAGAGCGTGGATACCATCAGCAACAGGCCAACACATCTAACTACCGAGACTCCCTCCCCATAGGAAGTTTCTTTCATCTAACACACACGAAAACACGACACCCTTTTCACACACATGCAAACACGCGTTCGCATGCACTCGCACGCACACACAAGTGACATGCATAATGACATAGGAGACAGAGAGACAGAACAGAGCTAGTGAGACAGACAGACAGACAAACAGACTGACGGACAGACACAGAGTTTGACAATCTGATTATTTTTCCCCTTTGACTCCCGCACCCTATCCACCAACTGCAAAAACTTAACCCATTGTTCCCTCATCCTGCAGGAAGCTGGTGGATAGGGTGAGGGAATCAGTAGGTTAAGTTTTAGCTTTGCTTGCATGGGTTGACAATCCAGGATGCTGGTGGACAGGCTGCGGGAGTCAAAACTGAGGCCTAAATGTCTTTTAACGAACAAGACAAGAGTTGTATTGAAAATAAACAATAATAACAATGAAAATAGAATTCAGTTAGACACATTACCACGACATGATCTGTCACACCACAACCAAAGTCAAAGAATAACCATGGTGCTTATTTGAGCTAACAACATTTATTTGTTATCTATTCTAAGACAACAAGTTTACCTACAAGCATCATCACAGGGTGAATGTACGTGAGCATACAAACCCACGCCTACACAGAGATTAGAGAAAGAGAACGACAGAGAGACAGAGACAGCAAGATAGACAGAAAGACAGACAGAGAGAGAGAAAAACATACAGACAGAGAGAGAGAA
Organism: Monoplex corrugatus; assembly: GCA_030674185.1. NCBI lineage: Eukaryota > Metazoa > Mollusca > Gastropoda > Littorinimorpha > Ranellidae > Monoplex > Monoplex corrugatus. The sequence continues at coordinate 13,948 of JAPXFY010001970.1, read as the reverse complement.
GAGAGAGACAGAGAGAGCGCGAGAGAAAGAGAGACAGAGAGAGAGAGACAGAGGTAGAGAGAGAGAAGCTGACAATATGATAATTAAATGAATTCATTCCCTACTGGGCGATTTGGAATTTAACGTTCCTCATTGTACTGTATAGATTTTTAAAATAAACATTTTAAAAAAAAATGATGACCGAACACACATTCTTGAAATTTTAACACATGATTATAATTGGGTTGAAAAAGCATTTCACACAGTTTCAAAGCTGTTACCTTTATGGTACTCCTTTTGTTGCCAGTTGTAAAGCTAGGTAACAACATTGAGGGTGATTGCAGCAGCATATAAGGGGAATTCACACTGCTCTTGAAAAGAGGACGGTTTTCCACATAAATTGTATTGAAAATACCAATAGAGAGTAAACAATAGCTGCTTGAGGGTTTCTACTGTATAAAAAAAAAAAAACTAAAAAAAGTAAAATCAGTAACATATTACTGATAACTTGTCGATTCTTCATTTGACATTCTCCTGTATACAGAGGGAGGGGGTGTATAGTTGTTGCTTTTTTAAATCATAAAAAATAATGAGAAAACACACAATCTTGACATTTTGATACATGGTTATTGTTTGAATGAATAAGCATATTACAGAGTTTCAAAGCTGTAACTTTTATAATGCTTTTTTTGTAGTCAGTGATGAGAGAAAATACGTTTTATGACAAAAAGTTCGAGGGTGGTTGCAATTGGATATAGGTAAAGTCCACACTGTTCCTGAAAAGTGGACTGTTTTCCACATAAATCACATTGAAAATCCCAGTAAAAAGTGAAGAATGGCTGAGACCTGTACTTCATACAAATCGGTTAAAATAGCAAAATGTTGCTGACTACTGAGCGATTTGTAGTTAGCTTCAGTATACCAAGTGTTTGAATGGAGTTGGAAAAATCATGAAAAAGTGTTGACAAAACACACACTCTTGCAATTTTAATATGATTATTGTTTGACTGAATAAACACAGCACAAGGTTTCTACACACAGACACAGACACACAGACACAGACACAGACACAGACACAGACACACACACACACATACACACACACACACACACACAAACACAGTACACACACAGTACACACACACACAAAATTAATACACACAGTACACACACACAGTACATACACACACACAAATACACACAGTACACACAGTACATACACACACACAAATACACACAGTACATACACGCACACAAATACACACAGTACACACACAGTACATACACACACACAAATACACACAGTACACACAGTACATACACACACACAAATACACACAGTACATACACACACACAAATACACACAGTACACACAGTACATACACACACACAAATACACACAGTACACACACAGTACATACACACACACACACACACACACACACACACACAGTACACACACACACACACACACACACACAGTACACCCCACACACACACACACACACACACACAAATACACACAGTACACACAAAGTACGTACACACACAGTACAAACATCCACATGCACATAAAAGTGCAGGTATACACACATATAAACACACATATATGCACACACATACATCACACACATCCACATCACACACACATACTCCACACAAACACATACAACATACACAAACACCCTCACACACACACACACATACACACACACACACACACACACACACACACACACACACACACACACACACACACAACACACACACACACACACACACACACCACACACACACACACACACACACTCAAATACATGTACATGCTTTTCATTCACTGCTGTGCCGTTTCCAAACTGGTTTTTTTTTTTTTTTTTTTTTTTTTGCTAGTTCCCTTTATGCCTGAAGGTTTTTGATCACTGTATCTCTTTGTTTCATCAACCATGCACTCCATTATCAAGTCACTAAATATTTGGTAAAAACAAAACAAAAAAACAATGTGGTCTGTAATGCCATACAACTTTAGCCTATGTGTTTGGCCACCTGTGTATGGAGGAATAACTGGAGGAGGGAACACAAAATGTTCAAGGCAGACATTCATCATGGAACAAAACCAAACTCGGTCAGAACAGCTGGTGGGTTATTTCCGTAAGTGCCACGTTAGCTTCGCCTCACTCACTGTCTGTGTCACTCACCAGACCCACACCCTTACCACACCCACCTCTCTCTTCTTCTCACCTTCTCTGTTGGACACATCTTCATCAATTCCATCCCTTCTGATAGGCTAAAATCACTTCCTTCGAACTGTTATCTTCAGAGTCAGATACCTCGATAAGAATGACTTTCATTGCCTCACGTACAGTGTAAACACGTCTTGTTCGACTGCTGTCAACGCAACTCGTTCATGGTTGAGATACCATTGTTTTCAAGTTGTAAACAGGAATGGGGTCACCGTAGAAATAGCTCAAAGATTGACGGGTTATTGGTCACTCGCCACATGCAGTGGTCAAAGGTTGTCTATGCTGATGAGGCTGTATCAGGACCTGCTTCATTTACCACTAACAGGCACCACGTCACCCGTGGAAAGTTTTCAATGTGAGATCCTCTGTAGCGGCTGTTAGAGTGTAACCATCTCGCAAAGGAGATCCTGTATCCAGGACGTTCGTGCTGAGCGAGCATTTAACCCAAAGAAAACCGGGCGCTGTATTGAAAATAAACAACAATAACAATGAAAATGTATAAAAATCAGTTTGACATATTACCACCGTAATAGACTAGTCACATCACAACCTAAATCAAACCATAATCATGGTGCTTATCTAAGCTTAAGGTAAATTTGTTATCCATTTTACCGCAACTGAAAATGTATGTAGTTTACCTACTGGCATCGCAAGGTGAATGCACGTACGCACACAGACCCACACTTACACACACAAAGAGAGAGAGAGAGAGAGAGAGAGAGAGAGAGAGAGAGAGAGAGAGAGAGAGAGACAGAGAGAGAGAGAGAGAGAAAGAGAGAGAGAGAGAGAGAGAGAGAGAGAAAGAGAGAGAGAGATGTTTTATTCAATAAAGGCCATGGCTCCTGATGAAGAGTTGAAATAAACGTAAATACCAAAACAAAATGTATACTGTTTTGAAGACAGATTTGTTTAGACAAAAGACAATTGACTGAAAACCTGTCACTCGACTGTACTTCGATTAGCTAGACTGAGAGACACAGAGAAAGAGAGGGGGAGGGAGGGAGGGAGGGAGAAAAAGAGGGGGTGAGGGAGGGAGGGAGAGAGAGGAGGAGGGGAGAGAGAGAGAGGAAATGAAATGGAGGGAAACTTTATTTAACAACAGTACATATATGAGCACATGAGCTAACTGACATGTCTGCCATTGCTAATCTATTTATAGTAATTTTTGAAAAAGCAGTTTGGATTTGACATATATTCAAGGAGGATCCATAGCACTGGATAATCGCATACTGTACAGGTTCCATGCAAATTTGCCAGCAATTTTCTGACAAGGTTTTGAAATGGGGAGGTAGAGAGAGACCTACAAAACACTAGACCCACACCATCAGAACGATGGAAACATTAACTCTTTGACTCCTGCATTCTGTCCAGTAGCATCCTGCATCGTCATTCATGCTAGCAAAGTAAAAACGTAACCCTTTGACTCTCTCACCCTTTCCACCAGCTTCCTCTGGGATGCGGGTGTCAAAGGGTTCAGATGTCCAGCAAACAGGCCTGAGGCCCGAACTCGCTGCCCATCCTAATGTTTGCAACAGTCTGGTGCTGTCAGCTTGTAGTCTTTCATAGGCTGGGCTCTCTCCTCCACATTTCAAGCCCTTGCCAGCGCATAAGCCTTTGTGCAGGAGTCTGCCAGATGTTTTAGCTGGCAGAATTGGGAGGAGCGCATATCGAACTGCCCGAGTGCGATGAACCCCTCTTGAACAAACTCCGGGCTCCAGACTGAGCGTA
>JAPXFY010001970.1:2500-5000 GCA_030674185.1 Monoplex corrugatus | reverse complement strand
CATCCCAAATCAACGTGGCATGTTCCAAGCATCCAGGCATTCCTGGTATGCCTCCCTTTTGGACTGACATATCCAGATACTTGTTTTCAGTCAGGTATTTTGTCAATCTTGCTGCCATAACAGAGAAGAAGATTTTCCCCTCGACGTTCAGAAGTGATATTGGCCTGAACTGATTGATGCTGCTGGAGTTCTGCTCCTTCGGAATGTACACTCCTTCAGCTCTCATCCATTGGTCGCTGATCTTCTGGTTCCTCCATGCTGATCGAATCATCTTGTGGAGCCACTCGAGCACTTTTGGGCATTTCTTGTAGAGCAGGTATGGTATTCCGTTTGGTCCAGGTGCTGACTTGGCTCTGGCTTTCTTTACTACGTTCTTCACTTCATCCAGTGTTGGTGGTTTGTTATTGAATTTTCCTTCTGGCGCTGCAGGCCAAACCAGATTTTGGATTTCAAGTGGTGCCTCGCGCTGAGAATCGGAATATGTTTCCCTGAGATGCTGCTCTAGGTTTCCTTGCCCACTGTGAGAGTCCCTGATTTGGGTTGTTCAAACAGCTTTCTTGCAAAGTCAAAGGGATCTTTGAAGAAACGATCTTGAGTCTTCTTCTTTTTGCTCTTTCTTCGCCTTGCTGATTCCACTTTGCTGAGAGCATTGTGTTTGGCCTTCAGATCTTTCCAGAGTTCCAGGAGCCCTTGCTTCTCGAATTCTGAGGCAGTTTTCATCCGCTTTTTAAGCTTCCTTTTCTCCCTCCGGATGCTCTCCATCTGTTGCTGTCTTCTGGATTTCTGGGGAGGCGTTTTTGTCTTTGGCTGCTTCACTCCATAAGTGTCCCTGCAGATAGAGTATATGATGTCTCCGTATGTGTCAAGTTTGTGTTCCAGCGTACTGTTCCCTATTAGCGCATTCAGCTTAAGGACAAGTTCCTCATCTAATTTCTCCCATTGTTCTTTTGCACCGGCAGGCGGCAAATTGAGTTTTCCACGTTTGGCGTTAAGAGCTTGTGCAAAATCCGCATCAGAACCGTCAGCGTGGATGTCCTCGGCACTATGGTTTAATTCCTGGCCTTGGTCATCCAACGTCTCACCTGCTATCGCAGTGCGCTGCTGCTGGTTCGTATGTGTCTTCAAACAGCCCATTTTTGTCCTGTGGATCTTCATGCCGCGTTTGGTGGTGAATCTCCTTCCACACGCACACGGAAATTCCAACTGGTCATTAATCATGGTCCGTTGTGCGTTTCCAGTCGTGATGGAGTCAGTGCCGATGGATTCATCATTCTCTCCCCCTTTCGGTGAATCCTGGGAGCATCTTTCATTTGGAAAACTCGTGGCATGTTATCAAAGGCAAGGTGGGAAGCCAACCCACAAAGCCCGCAGATCTAGTCTTTCCCAGTGTCCTTCGGTCTTTCCCGAATGTCCTCCGAACTATTCCCGGAAGTCAATGGACTGACCATGTGCAGGTAGAAAGAAACTCTAGGGAGAGCTAGACAACAGAAGGTCTTCAGAGAAGTAACCCCCTTTAGACAAGTGTTTCGGCCCTGAATTCCTTACACTCTCGGGGGCCGGGCCACATCCAGGTCATGACTCCTGGATGCCCTTCTGCTGTTGTCTTTTTTTTTTTTTTTTCTCACGCCGGGGATCGAACCTGGGCGATTCTGCGCTTCAGAACTGCGGTACGCGGTTTTACCAATGTGCTAACGGGGCACACATCATCTGTAGGGAATTTAATCCTTATGAAGTTCACTTTTTTGGTTCCTCCTTGCCCAGATCCAGCTTGAGCTCCTTTCTGCTGCCTCTGCCATCGCTTTAAGAAGAAGATTTTCCCCTCGACGTTCAGAAATGATATTGGCCTGAACTGATTGATGCTGCTGGAGTTCTGCTCCTTCGGAATGTACACTCCTTCAGCTCTCATCCATTGGTCGCTGATCTTCTGGTTCCTCCATGCTGATCGAATCATCTTGTGGAGCCACTCGAGCACTTTTGGGCATTTCTTGTAGAGCAGGTATGGTATTCCGTTTGGTCCAGGTGCTGACTTGGCTCTGGCTTTCTTTACTACGTTCTTCACTTCATCCAGTGTTGGTGGTTTGTTATTGAATTTTCCTTCTGGCGCTGCAGGCCAAACCAGATTTTGGATTTCAAGTGGTGCCTCGCGCTGAGAATCGGAATATGTTTCCCTGAGATGCTGCTCTAGGGTTTCCTTGCCCACTGTGAGAGTCCCTGATTTGGGTTGTTCAAACAGCTTTCTTGCAAAGTCAAAGGGATCTTTGAAGAAACGATCTTGAGTCTTCTTCTTTTTGCTCTTTCTTCGCCTTGCTGATTCCACTTTGCTGAGAGCATTGTGTTTGGCCTTCAGATCTTTCCAGAGTTCCAGGAGCCCTTGCTTCTCGAATTCTGAGGCAGTTTTCATTCGCTTTTTAAGCTTCCTTTTCTCCCTCGGGATGCTCTCCATCTGTTGCTGTCTTCTGGATTTCTGGGGAGGCGTTTTTGTCTTTGGCTGCTTCACTCA
>JAPXFY010001969.1:0-30768 GCA_030674185.1 Monoplex corrugatus | reverse complement strand
TGATGAGTGCTGTACGTTTACATTTACAGTCTGAAGTCTGCTGACCATACACATGACCCACATGTTATCACACTACAGTGACGGGTGATAACCTCCACACACAGGCCTGTGCTGACTCTCACGCTAACTGCAGGGATTTTGTAAAGGAGTTGGCAAAGATCCAGTGTCATTATAGAAATTTGGCGTTAACATTTTTTGGTTCTTTTTCTATCGGACATTTTGACTATATTTTTCCTTTTTCAAGTTTCTTAAACAAAATGCGATACTTTGGAACGAATATTGATAGATGTGTAAATAGCTGTGGGCTGTACGTAAAGTATTCATGTTTGTGTGCATGTGTGGGTAGTTGAGTTGGTCTCAGACATGTTCAAACATACAATCCACGTGCGCGCTCGCACATACACGCAAACACACACACGCACGCGCATGCGCCCACAGACACATACAGACACAAACACTGACACATACACGCGCTTACACGCGTACACACGAATACACACAAATACCCACACACACACACATACACATACTCACGCACACACACACACTACACACACACGCACACACACAATACACATACACGCACACACACAATACACACACACACACATGCATACACACATGCACACACACACACAATGCACACACACACACAATACACATGGAAGTGTTTTCCTGCTCATGAGGGTTGATACACGTGTGAAACAGTGGACGGGAGCAATTGAAGACACTTACGTTGTTAAACACATTTGTTCATTGCTTACATTGATTTTTTTTTTCGTGTTTTGTTATTGTCTCAAGGGCTTCTTCAGGCTGAGGTTTCGGAATGTGCAATGAAATGTCGGTTTCTTCGCGCCACCTCCAGTGGTGCTATATCTATGTTTATGATATGTATGTATGATGCGTCATGTTGTACTGTTTGTGGTTAAATAAAATTTGTGTGAATGTATTCGTTCACAGTTTTCTTTCTTTTAGTTAGTGGAAGTGGGTGTTAGAGCTGATAGGTCTGTTTCTGTCTTTCGACTCTAGTTCAAGCCCTAACTAGCTTGACATGTATGTGTGTGTATGTGTGTATATGTGTGTATGTGTGTATGTGTGTGTGTGTGTCTGTTATGTGTGTGTGGGTGTGTGTATGTGTGTGTGTATGTGTGTGTTTGTATGTGTGTGTCTGTGTATATGTGTATGTGTGTGTGTGTGTATGTGTGTATGTGTGTGTGTGTGTATGTGTGTGTGTATGTGTGCGTGTATGTATGTGCATGTGTGTATGTGTGTGTGTGTGTGTGTGTTGTGTATTGTGTGTGTGTTCGTTCTTTGATTTAACGTCTGTTCACTATGAGTGATATTAGACGGGGGAAAAATGGAGGATGGGAGATGGGCGAGTTGGATTGGGGGCAGAGGGGAGAATGAGTATGAGACATGAGTAAGCAGGTAAATATAAAAATGAAACAAAATCTTAACACTAACAGTTAACATTAACAATGCGAAGGGAAAATTTAACGCTAAAGTACAAACTTCAAAAACTTAAAGCAATACATTAATAGGACTGTGAACCAATGATTCTGAAATTTTAACTGACAAAGATTGATCTGAAGTTACTTCTTTAAAATGAGTTTCAGAATAGTTTTCTTGTGTAAACATTTTTGGTAAAAAGGAACGTAGCTTTTTGCAGTAAAATAAACAGTGAAACAGTGTGAACTGTTCTCCGCAAATACACTTGATATTTTTACAATATTTTGTTTTCAACGCGTTTAGCTGAATACGAAAATGAACAGCAACAATTGATCTCGAATGATATATGGAAGAATACTGCAATTTTTTACATACATTTTGAAAAGAACGTTTTATCATTTGTTGTGTCACAAACTTTTCATTGAATTGTTCATGAAAACGAATCCATTAGGCTGATTCTAGCAAGCCGCAAGCTTCTTTTACGGAAGTTTTAATACGTAATTCTATAGTATTATCAGTGTTGTGTGCACCTTGCTTAGCTGCTCTGTCTACTACTTCGTTGCTGTGAAGACCAACGTGAGAAGGCACCCAGCATAAACTGATATATGTACCTTTTGTCCTTAAACGATGTATAAGATGATTTGCCTCAGTAATTAAGTCAGGTCTTGTGTCTGTATCAAAAGACTGTAAGGCATATAATACAGATTTTGAATCAACAAAGAGAACTACTTTGACAAATACAGGTTTAAGGTCTACTAAATAATGCAACGCTTGTATAATAGCGACTAATTCCGCTGTAAATATAGATATATTTGGCCCAATGAAAAATGACTTTTGTATTCTAAATTTTGGAACATAAAACGCTGCTCCAGCAGATTTATTTTCTAATACTGACCCATCGGTAAAAATATGGAGGTGGGTACGGTAACTTTCATCGACGTGTTCTCTCGCTGTGCATATCGAAATGTTAATATTTTCATATTTCTTAGCATCTGTATAATCAATATCAAAAGTGGCTTTAAGCATTTCCCATGTAGGGATAGGCGTTGTGGATGGTGTCTCAGCTATTTCATCCAAATTTATGTTAGACTGTTTGACTAAGTCAGATACATAAGTTGCAACAGTCATTTGGAAAGTCAACATCAGACCTTAGTTTAATTTCCTTGCTCACAAAATTGTCCGTTTGTGAACTAGTTCTGACTGCAAACTTTGCTGTCGCTAGCTCACGATAGTTGTTCATAGACAGAATTCCAGCAACTAGTGCAATTTTAAGACTTTTGCAGTCTAAGCTTTGAATCTTCTTTAGTAAATATTTTGGTGCACTGAAAAACACCTCTTGTGCATAAGATAATTTAGATCTTACAAGTGCTGTTGATAGATAAAGTAGTATGTTTGTATCCATTCCCCAGGGTAATCTGCTTATTATCTTTAGAAAATCTAAGGCTTTTCTTGCTTTTCTTAAAACATAATCAAAATCAAAATGGACATTCCAGTTTAATTTCGATGTTATAAAAACTCCCAGAAATTTTACCACCTGTTTGTAATGTATCACTTCACCATGCAGTCTGAAAGTAGGCAAGTTATTTAAAGTACCACCAGGATTAAATAGCATCATGTTAGTTTTTTCAGTTGATAACGACAGACCATTTTCTAACATGTAGTTTCCAAGACTATCAAGATCAGATTGATACACCTTCCTGATGTAATTCTGTGCTCTCTGGGGAGCTGTCTTTTTTAAAGTAATATTCATCCATATGCATATATCATCAGCGTACTGTACCAAAACAACACGATTTGAGAGTACATTAGGAAGATCATGTAGAAGGATATTAAATAATATAGGTGCTATCATTGAACCTTGAGGAATTCCCATATCAAGACATCGTGAAGTAGAATAACTTGTTCCCACTCTTGCCTGAATTGTTCTATTGGCTAAATAGGACTTGATATAATTATACATATTGCCAGACAGACCAATAGATTTCAGCTTGTACAATAATCGCGTATGCCAAACTTGATCATAAGCTTTTTCCACATCAAAAAAGGTTGCTAAAAGACTTTTTCTACGGGCAAATTGTTGTTTTATCTGAGTTGTAAGTTTAACCAGGTGCTCAACTGTGGATCTCCCTTTTCTGAAACCTGCCTGGTTTACCGGAATAATTATTTTTATCACAGTAATGTATAAGTCTGTTCAAGACCAATCTTTCCATTAGTTTGCTCGTATGGGACGTCAACGCAATAGGTCTGTAACTATTTTTTATTGTTTTTAGGCTTTCCTGCTTTTAATATGGGTATAACAACAGACTTTTGCCATACCTGTGGTACAGTTCCACTCACCCAGCATTTATGAAAAATTTTGTGTAAGAATATAATATAATTTTCTGGAAGATGCTTAATCATTTCAGTTGAAACTGCATCGACACCTACCGAACTCCTTTTGTGTGTGTGTGTGTGTGTGTGTGTGTGTGTGTGTGTGTGTGTGTGTGTGTGTGTGTGTGTGTGTGTGTGTGTGTGTGTGTGTGTGTGTATGTGTGTGTGTGTGTGTGTGTGTGTGTGTGTGTGTGTGTGTGTGTGTGTGTGTGTGTGATTGTGTGTGTGTGTGCATTGTGTGTGTGTGTGCATGTGTGTATGTATGTGTGTGTGTGTGTATTGTGTGTGTGCGTGTATGTGTATTGTGTGTGTGCGTGTGTGTGTGTAGTGTGTGTGTGTGCGTGAGTATGTGTATGTGTGTGTGTGGGTATTTGTGTGTATTCGTGTGTACGCGTGTAAGCGCGTGTATGTGTCAGTGTTTGTGTCTGTATGTGTCTGTGGGCGCATGCGCGTGCGTGTGTGTGTTTGCGTGTATGTGCGAGCGCGCACGTGGTTGTATGTTTGAACATGTCTGAGACCAACTCAACTACTCACACATGCACACAAACATGAATACTTTACGTACAGCCCACAGCTATTTACACATCTATCAATATTCGTTCCAAAGTATCGCATTTTGTTTAAGAAACTTGAAAAGGAAAAATATAGTCAAAATGTCCGATAGAAAAAGAACCAAAAAATTTTAACGCCAAATTTCTATAATGACACTGGATCTTTTCCATCTCCTTTACAAAATCCCTGCAGTTAGCGTGAGAGTCAGCACAGGCCTGTGTGTGGAGGTTCTCACCCATCACTGTAGTGTGATAACATGTGGGTCATGTGTATGGTCAGCAGACTTCAGACTGTAAATGTAAACGTACAGCACTCATCATCTGTCACTGTAGTGTGATAACACGTGGGGTCATGTGTATGGTCAGCAGACTTCAGACTGTAAGTGTAAACATACAGCACTTATCACCTGTCACTGTAGTGTGATAACACGTGGGGTCATGTGTATGGTCAGCAGACTTCAGACTGTAAGTGTAAACATACAGCACTTATCACCTGTCACTGTAGTGTGATAAAATGTGGGGTCATGTGTATGGTCAGCAGACTCAAGATCGTTTCTTCAAAGATCCTTTGACTTTTCAAGAAAGCTGTTTGAACAACCCAAATCAGGAACTCTCACAGTGGGCAAGGAAACCCTAGAGCAGCATCTCAGGGAAACATATTCCGATTCTCAGCGCGAGGCACCACTTGAAATCCAGAATCTGGTTTGGCCTGCAGCGCCAGAAGGAAAATTCAATAACAAACCACCAACACTGGATGAAGTGAAGAACGTAGTAAAGAAAGCCAGAGCTAAGTCAGCACCTGGACCAAACGGAATACCATACCTGCTCTACAAGAAATGCCCAAAAGTGCTCGAGTGGCTCCACAAGATGATTCGATCAGCATGGAGGAACCAGAAGATCAGCGACCAATGGATGAGAGCTGAAGGAGTGTACATTCCGAAGGAGCAGAACTCCAGCAGCATCAATCAGTTCAGGCCAATATCACTTCTGAACGTCGAGGGGAAAATCTTCTTCTCTGTTATGGCAGCAAGATTGACAAAATACCTGACTGAAAACAAGTATCTGGATATGTCAGTCCAAAAGGGAGGCATACCAGGAATGCCTGGATGCTTGGAACATGCCACGTTGATTTGGGATGCCATCCAAAAAGCAAGAACAGAGAAGAGAGACATTGACGTAGTTTGGCTTGATCTGGCGAATGCATATGGATCAGTTCCACACGATATGATCCAGCTGGCTCTTGAAATGTATCACATCCCAGAAAACATCCGAACAATGCTGAGGAAGTATTTCCAAGGGTTCTCAATGCGGTTCTCTACCAAAGAATACACCACGGACTGGATAGACCTAGAGGTGGGCATTGCAATGGGCTGTGCAATCTCTCCCATACTGTTCGTGTTGGCAATGGAAGTCATCTTGAAAGCTGCAATGAAGAGTTCAGGTCCAGTGAATCTGGGAGATGGATACCAGATGCCTCCTCTGAAAGCTTTCATGGATGACACAACAGTCTTGTCCACGGATGAGGAAGAGACACACCAAATCTTAAAGCAGCTGGATGAGCTGGTGGCCTCTTCAAGAATGAGGTTCAAACCTAAGAAATCCCGAAGTCTCTCACTGCGAAAAGGAAAAGTGGCAGATTCAGTCAAATTCATGGTAGCCAACCAAGCCATCCCCACTGTCACAGAAGAGCCAGTAAAAAGTCTCGGAAGATGGTATGATGACTCCCTGAAAGACACACAAAGGGGATGTGAAACCAAGCAAACAGCAGAAGAAGGCCTGAAGAAAATAGATAACTGCGGACTGCCAGGCAAATACAAAGTCTGGTGTCTACAGTTCATGCTGATACCAAAGCTGCTGTGGCCACTGCTAATCTATGACATTTGCACCAGCACAGTCGAAGCAATGGAAGCCAAAATCAACAAATACACAAGAAAATGGCTCGGTGTCCCACCTGGTCTCACTGATGTTGCATTCTACTGTCGTCAAGCAATGCTGAAGCTACCTCTCAAATCCATAGTGGAGGAATACAAAGTTGGAAAAGCAAGACTGTTGAGCATGCTGGAGGAATCGGAAGACAATATCGTGAGATCAGTTCATCCAAAGCTGAGAACTGGCAGAAAGTGGAAAGTCCAAGAGGCTGTAAACAATGCCAAGAGAAACCTCAGCATCAAAGAAATAATTGGACACACGCAAACCAACAGACAGGGACTGGGAGCAACAAAAATGCAGTGGTGGTCCAAAGCCAAAGGGAAGGAAAAAAGAGACATGATCATACAGGAGTTGAAGGAAGAAGAAGATGTCAAAAGAGTGCAGAAGGCAGTCCAGCAAGGTCAACAGGGGCAATGGACAACATGGGACAGTGCACTCCAAAGAAGTCTCAGCTGGAACGATATGTGGCACATGGCTCCTCTAAGGATAAGCTTCCTCCTCAGATCTGTATATGACCTGCTCCCCTCGAATGCAAACTTAGTGAAATGGGGGAAAGCAGACGACCCAGCATGTCCGCTCTGTCAGAAGAAACAAACAGTGGAACATGTCCTAAGCTCTTGCAAAGTAGCGCTAGCCCAAGGAAGGTATACATGGAGGCACAACCAAGTTCTGAAAGTGATCACAGATGTGGTTAGCGAAAAAACCATGACCCCAAACGCACCAATTGCTATGACAACGTTCTACAAAGCAGGAGGGAAACAGGTCTGGCCCGAAAGTGCTATGACAACCAACACATTGCCAAAGGGTCTTCTGGATGGAGCAGTCGACTGGGAGTGTACAGCAGACCTCCCAGAGTGGAGAAATTACCCAGATGTCATCAGCAAGACAGGCATGAGACCAGACATCGCTCTCCACTCTGACTCCTCGAAACAAGTGATTCTGATAGAACTCACTGTGCCATACGAAAGCAGAATGGAAGAAGCACATATCTACAAGACCGAAAAATACGCCGGTCTTGCCAGCACCCTGAAGAAAGCAGGTCTGCGGGTCAAAATATTCGCCATAGAGGTCGGGGCAAGAGGGTTTGTGGGCACCTCCGCTTATGATCTCATGAAACAACTCGCCATTTCTGGGAAGAAGAGGACTAGAGCCCTTAAAGCGATGGCAGAGGCAGCAGAAAGGAGCTCAAGCTGGATCTGGGCAAGGAGGAACGAAAAAAGTGAACTTCATAAGGATTAAATTCCCTACAGATGATGTGTGCCCCGTTAGCACATTGGTAAAACCGCGTACCGCAGTTCTGAAGCGCAGAATCGCCCAGGTTCGATCCCCGGCGTGGGAAAAAAAAAAAAAAAAAAAAAAAAAAATAGACAACAGCAGAAGGGCATCCAGGAGTCATGACCTGGATGTGGCCCGGCCCCCCGAGAGTGTAAGGAATTCAGGGCCGAAACACTTGTCTAAAGGGGGTTACTTCTCTGAAGACCTTCTGTTGTCTAGCTCTCCCTAGAGTTTCTTTCTACCTGGGGTCATGTGTATGGTCAGCAGACTTCAGACTGTAAGTGTAAACATACAGCACTCATCACCTGTCACTGTAGTGTGATAACACGTGGGGTCATGTGTATGGTCAGCAGACTTCAGACTGTAAGTGTAAACATACAGCACTCATCACCTGTCACTGTAGTGTGATAACACGTGGGGTCATGTGTACAGTCAGCAAACTTCAGACTGTAAGTGTAAACGTACCGCAGTATACGTGACATGCCATGCTGTTTCTGATGGTGGCAGCCAGTTAGGATAAAATGAAATGAAATGAAATAAATTCAATAAAATAAGAATAAAGTAAAGTAATCAAAACTTAATAACATAAATATAGTACACAAACTGATTAAAAAACGGAAAAAAAAGCAAAATAAAAATAAAATGGAAAACAATAAAACAGACTAAATTAAAATAAGATAAAGCCAATACAACGAAGTGAATTGGAATGAAATCGGATAAAACGTACAAAAAGAACTGAACTGGAATAGATTAAATTAAAATGAAATAAAGCAAAATAGAATGAAACACAAAATAATAAACTAAACTAAACTAAACTAAACTAAACTAAACTAAACTAAACTAACTCAACTAACTCAACAACTAACTCAACTAACTCAAACTAACTAACTAAACTAAAACTCAACTAAACTCAAACTCAACTCAACTAACTCAACTAACTAAACTCAACTCAACTCAACTCAACTCAACTCAACTAAACTAAACTATGTAGTGTAAAGATACAATAACAAAATTGAATTGCACAAAATGATATGTATAACATAAAATAGAACAAATAAGTAAAATGAAATAAGATAAATAAAACAAAATGAAATGAATGAAATAAAATAAATTACAGTAAAAATACAATCAGGTTAGATTGATAGCGCTTTGACCATGTAACCACAGTGACTCATAACTCTGCGTGTCTTATTGCCATTGTGCATTACAAGAGTTACTCCCCTTAGACCATTGACGCTTTGTACGACGTTTGCACTGTTGGTTTTCGGGAGTCTCACTGTGATTGGTATTTTCGATGTGTGTCTGTGTGTGTGCGTGAGTGAGTGTGTGGTGTGTGTGTGTGTGTGTGTGTGTGTGTGTGTGTGTGTGTGTGTGTGTGTGTGTGTGTGTGTGTGTGTGTGTGTGTGTGTGTGTGTGTGTCTGTGTCTGTGTGTCAGTGTCTGTGTGTCTGTGTCTGTTGTGTGTGCGCGCTTTTCTGTATGTGTGTGTATGTGTGTATTTGTGTGTGTGTGTGTGCGTGTGTATGTGTGTGTCTGTGTGTGTGTGTGTGTGTGCATGTGTGTGTGTCTGTGTGTGTGCGCGCACGCTTCTGTGTATATGTGCACGTGAGCTCCACTGTGCATGTATGTATATATATATATATATATATGTGTGTGTGTGTGTGTGTGTATATGTGTGTATGTGTGTGTGTATGTGTGTGTATGTGTGTGTATGTGTGTGTGTATGTGTGTGCGTGTATGTGTGTGTGTATGTGTGTATGTGTGTGTATGTATGTATGTGTGTATGTGTGTTTGTGTGTATGTGTGTGTATGTGTGTGTGTATGTGTGTGTGTTTGTGTGTGTGTGTGTGTGTGTGTGTGTGTGTGTGTGTGTGTGTGTGTGTGTGTGTGTGTGTGTGTGTGTGTGTATAAAATACACAGACTGTCAGTAGAGTGTCTGGCTCAGTGGTCAAACCACTTTCCCAGGACATCAGAAACCTGGGTTCAAATCACGGATAGGACACAGAGTTTTCTCCCCCTCCATTATTTGTAAGTGGTCGTCTAGGTTCTAGTGTTTCGGATGACACGGTAAACTGAGGTCCTCTGTGCAGCACGCACTGAGCTCACGTTAAAGACCCCAAGGCAAGAAAGGAGTTGTCCCTGGCAAAACTCTGTAGCAACATTCACTTTTATAGGCAAACAGAAATACACCCACACAGAAAAAAAAATATGAGTGGCGCTGTACTGCGGCGATTAGCTTTCCCCAGTTTGTCGTTGCGCCTCAGAGACTGGTATGGAGGACTGTGCTGCTGTGTCTGCTCACGTCGTTTAGTGACGACACCAGACATGCTTGTAAAAAGACGAACAGGGTAAACAACTCTTGATGGTTTCCTGAGACGTCATTAAACGCAGTTACCTCACTTTTATATGCTGGCGAACATGATTCTAATAGAATAAAATGTGTAGTAGTTCTGAGTTTCAGCTTATTCCAAACAACGATTCAGAGATCAGGTTGTGGATTCAATTCTATATTTAATTCTTCCTGTTCTTTGTATTTCATGATCGTATTTATTTATTTTATTGAGTGAGTGAGTGGGTGAGTGATTGTTTACTGACTCATTTATTTATTCATTTACTTATTTATTTACATATTTATTTACACATTAATTTAATTAGTCAGTTAGTTAGCTAGTTAGCCAGTTTTTCATTTGTCTAGTTATTTATCTATTTATTCATTTATTTGTTTGTTTGTTTGTTTGCTAGTTTATTTATTTATTATGTGTCTATCTATTTAAGTATTCATTCATTCACTTATTTGTTTATTTACGTATTTGTTTCTTTGTTGTTTTGTTTGTTTCTTTGTTTGATTATCTATTTATCTATTATCTTATCTTCTACACACTTATGTACATCATTTATTATTCTTACCCCAAAACTCCAGGAGAACAAGCTGACATGGAAATAGAAACATGAAGGACCCATGTGGTGACATTGTTTAGGGAAGGTCAGGTGCTGTGTTGTGTGGGAGGTGTCCAAATAACGGCAGACAGTTCTCAGCACAGCAGGCTCTCCACAAATATGTCTGAAGTCTGGAGGATAGAGTTTGTTCAAGAGGAATTCATTGCACTCGGACAATTCCATATGCGCTCAACCCAAATGTGCCAGCAGTTATCTGGCAGACTCACTAAGCCTGCGTGAACCCTATGTGCTGGCAAGGTCTTGAAATGGGAAGGGGGGATGGAAGGGATGTGTATTATGTTACTGACAGTCACGTTGACTGAAACTGTCTTCACATTACTTGAAATATATTAATAATAACTAAAACAATAAGCACTTTAACTGAAACATTATTCATTTGTCAATATTTACATTAACTGAAACAACATTTGCATTATCCGAAACAATGTGCATACTCAGAATATTGATATTCGACATAAAAACCCAAACAGAGTGTCAAGACTCAAAGTGAGTGTATTAAATAGATACAGACTTTAACAGAAGATATCACTACCTATGTCAGTAGTTTCATGTGTACAAAAAAAGAAGGAAAAAAGTCAGGAAGTGTGTGAGTATTGCAGACTGTTGTTGTCATGGTTACCACCAGGGACCTGATATAGATCAGTATGACTCAGCACTGGCTGCTTGCTTCTTTTGTACAGCAGCTAGAGACACGTTATAGGGTTACAGTTTGAAATGCCATACCTTCCCCTTTCCACCGTCGTCTGTATATCTTTTTCTCTCTCTTTAACTGCTTGCTTCTTTTGTACTGCAGCTAGAGGATGTTGTCCTGTCTGTCTGTCTGTCTGTCTTCTGTCTGTCTGTCTGTCTGTCTGTCTGTCTGTCTGTCTGTCTGTCTGTCTGTCTGTCTGTCTGTCTGTCTGTCTGTCTGTCTGTCTGTCTGTCTGTCTGTCTGTCTGTCTGTCTGTCTGTCTGTCTGTCTGTCTGTCTGTCTGTCTGTCTGTCTGTCTGCTCTGTCTGTCTGTCTGTCTGTCTGTCTGTCTGTCTGTCTGTCTGCGTCTGTCTGTCTGTCTGTCTGCCCGTCTGTCTGTCTGTCTGTCTGCCCGTCTGTCTGTCTGTCTCTGTCTGTCTGCCCGTCTGTCTGTCTGTCTCTGTCTGTCTGTCTGTCTGTCTGTCTGCCCGTCTGTCTGTCTGTCTCTGTCTGTCTGTCTGTCTCTCTCTCTGTCTCTCTCTTTTGCGCTTTCTTTCTCTCTCTGTCTCTTTCTCTCTTTCAATCCCTCCCTCCCTCTATTTCCCTCCCCCCTCTCTCTTTCTTTCTTTGTATGTCTGTGCATGTGCGTATGTGTTTGTATGCCTGGGTGCATGTGTATATATGCGTGTGTGGGTGGTATGTGCATGTTATGTGTGTATGTGTGTGAAAGGTGTGTGTACGTGTGCATACGTGTATATATCTATATGTGCTCGTGTATGTGTATGTGTTTGTATTGTGTTTGTATGTGTGTTTGTATGTGCATGTGTCTTTGTGAGTTTGTGTGTGAGTGTGTGTGTGTATGTGTGTGTGTATGTGTGAGTGTATGTGTGTGTGTGTGTGTGTGTGTGTGTGTGTGTGTGTGTGTGTGTGTGTTTATATATATAGAGAGAGAGGTAGACAGACACATATACAGAGCAAAACCTTGTGACCTTTGATCATTCAGCATCAGCATCCAATATCATTTTTTAGCTACAGGATTATCACCACAGCAGGTGCGTGCTCAAGGACAGGTAACAAAGAGACAGAGAGGAGAGGAAGACAGACAGACAGAGAGAGAGAGACAGAGACAGAGACACAGAGAGAGAGGGAGATAAATCGCGATACTGATAACACAGGGGTCACACAGACCAGAGCATTTGATGTTTTCAAGCAGACAGGATGGCTGTGTTGATAGAGCCATGGATTCCACATCTGACATCTTGAGTTCAATCCCAGCCTGCAACATCAAAAACTAGCCTGTTCACTGCCCACAGTATATGTTCTGATCATTCTGGCCAGACACAGCGATATGTAGCTGTCTCTTCCACGTTGTCCACACTGATATCTACAGACTTCAGGTCACGTTTACAGACGTATGTTAACGCCCTATTGGTATGTTGCGTTGAAAACAGCGTACACAACAATATCTACGAAACCTAAATATTAACGTTTCAACAGATTGCTTCGGAAGATTATAAATGTGTACACAATGAAAATGAAAAGGTCACAGTTTGTTAGAAATGCATTTATTTAAAATTCATTGGTACAGTTTGACTCCCCTATCCCAACCTACTTTTGGTTTCATCTGCTTTCACAGCAAACAGTGATACTTTTTGTTTGCACCCCAATAAATTATTCAAAGCCTTTTTGTCATAAGTAGACAGTCCAAGTTCGATTTAATGTGCAGTAAAGAAAATAGCATTCTACATGAACAAGTTTGTGATGTTTCTAAAAGGGAAGAAATGTGCATAAAATATTTAGTGGAATGTATCAACTTCTGCCTGGCAATGCACGCTGATTGACCACCAGTGCCAGTGATGAGATACATGTAACAGACCCAGTTGGCAGTGCTAAGTGCTCCTGGGGAGGAGTTGTTAGTCAGAATGCAGGGGGTGTTAAGCATCTGCTTCCATGCCGGTAGGGCTGAGTATACCGATAAGGCGTTAACAGACGTCCCTTTGTGGCAGCGGTGGGCGCCCTGTGGGCTGGGATCCTGCAGTGAGCTCTGTATACAGTATATCCCTTGGGATGTGGTTATCCTGTATGTGGTGGACACTGATGGCCAAACCAGTGCAGTCATCGTTGTGTAAGGAGGACATACATGCTTGGCATGCTGGTCTGGTCAAGGACGTCCCTGTTTGGCACATGGTCTTTCCAGGAAATGTCCAGTGTCTGGCACAAGCACCATAGGTGGAATCTACTGAGATGGTGATCTTGGTGTGTACAGGATGTCCAGCTCTCACTGCTGTAGAGAAGTGTACTCAGTGTGCAGGTTCTGTACACTCCAGTCTTGGTGACTGTGGTGAGCTTGTTATTTTCCCACACTGTCCTGGTCAGTTTTGTTATGGCAGTGGCAGCTTTCCCTATCTGTCTGTTGACATGAGACATAGCAAAAGGAAATCAAAGAGTGACAGAATTTGCTGTAGTTTGAGAGAGAGAGAGAGAGGGGAGAGAGACAATGTGAGAGAGAGAGGGGGGAGAGAGAGGGAGAGAGAAAGAAACAGACAGATACAAAGACAGAGACAGAGAGACAGACAGAGA
Organism: Monoplex corrugatus; assembly: GCA_030674185.1. NCBI lineage: Eukaryota > Metazoa > Mollusca > Gastropoda > Littorinimorpha > Ranellidae > Monoplex > Monoplex corrugatus. Next base: position 16,987 of record JAPXFY010001969.1, on the reverse strand, counting down.
CAGAGACAGACAGACAGAGACAGACAGACAAAAAGACAAATATGCACAGGCAGACAGACAGACAGAGGAAATGTGATCCTTCTTCTTCAACAGCAGATCCAGGAAGCTGGTGTATACGTTGAAAAAAGTGAGAGGGTTAAATTCAGAATTTGAACCCACACTCATTTTCTCCTTCTGCCCCAGCTTGCACAGGTCTGAACCTCTACCAATAGCTGTTGTACTCACTACACGTTGAGGACCACAGTGGCCAGGATCTGAACTCGACTCCTTCCTTTTTGATGCTGGACTGAACACGGGGCCCCTGGCTACTTTCCAGTTTTGGGTTCAGAACTGACCGCTACTTTATGTCTTTCTTTCTTTGATTTTGTTTAAAATATTGTGGCACTTGGTAATTTTTTGTGTGCTCATTTTGTTCTTTCTCTCCCATTTCATTTTCCGCGCTACTTTAATGTCCATAAAAGCTGGGACAATTTTACAATGCTATGAAGATATGACGATGAGGATGATAACCATGATGCTGCAGAGTTTCATCTAGGATTGAGGATCCTGAAGGGGCTATACTGTACTCTTACTACATTTATATATCCTAGCTGTCAACCAGGCCAGAGACATACAGACACCTGCAATGTTGTTCTGCCATTTGGATGAAACCCTTAAAGATGTATCCATGAAGTGGATGAGATTTGACTGTGTGATCCCAGTGTTCCCATTGAGTCCGTACTATACTCAGCTTTTGGAAGGATTTGGTTTGGGCCGAAAAGATTTTGACACAACTGATAGATTCAAACTCACAAACTTCCAATAGATAGTAAGTTGTACTATCCACTGCACCATGGCCACTTGCTTCACTGGTGTTATCTCCCTGTTCTTCAGAATAAAAGCAGATTCATACATGTAAAAATGTGTGTTTGTGTGATTGTGCATGTGTGTGTGTATGTGTGTGTGTGCGTGTGTGTGTGCGTGTGTGCGTATCTGCGTGTGTGTGTGTGTGTGTGTGTGTGCGTGCGTGGGTGCGTGTATTTGTATTGCGTGCGTACGTGCGCGTGTGTGCGCGCGTGCTTGCGCGTGTGTTTGTGCGTGTGCATGTATATCTGTGCATGTCTGTGTTTGTGTATGTGTGTATATGTACACACACAAAGATACGCACAACATAACAAGACAACAAGTCACGACACAAAGCAGTACAACATATACAACATAACACAGCACAACACAACACAACACAACACAAACAACATAACATAAAACACAACACAACATAACACACACAACACAACATAACACAACACAACTCACAATCCACTTTCATTCGACTTGATCTCACAATTGCCCCCTTGGTAAAAGAAGGTACACATAGGATCCATAGAAGGCTGGACTGGACCACTGCCATTGTGACACAGACACATGTGGTGTAGAAAGCAGGTACACATAGGAACCATAGAAGGTGGGACTGGAACCACATTAAAAGGTGGACCATAGAGGTGGGACTGGAACCACTGCCATTGTGACACGACATGTGGTGTAGAAAGCAGGTATCACATAGGAACCATAAAAAGGTGGGAACTGGAACCACTAGGGACCATAGAAGGTGGGACTGGAACCACTGCCATTGTGACACAGACACATTGTGTAGAAGCAGGTACACATAGGACATAGAAGGTGGGACTGGAACCACTGCCATTGTGACACAGACCATGTGGTGTAGAAAGCAGGTACACATAGGAACCATAGAAGGTGGGACTGGAACCACTGCCATTGTGACACAGACACATGTGGTGTAGAAGCAGGTACACATAGGAACCATAGAAGGTGGGACTGGAACCACTGCCATTGTGACACAGACACATGTGGTGTAGAAAGCAGGTACCTAACACCATAGAAGGTGGACTGGAACACTGCATTGTGACACAGACAATGTGGTGTAGAAAGCAGGTACACATAGGAACCATAGAAGGTGGGACTGGAACCACTGCCATTGTGACACAGACACATGTGGTGTAGAAAGCAGGTACACATAGGAACCATAGAAGGTGGGACTGGAACCACTGCCATTGTGACACAGACACATGTGGTGTAGAAAGCAGGTACACATAGGAACCATAGAAGGTGGGACTGGAACCACTGCCATTGTGACACAGACACATTTGCCATGCATTGCTGAACATGCATGCACACATGTGTTGTCAATAAATAGCACGCAATAATGGATATAGTAACACTGGCTAGTGTGAGGGTGAATGATGCGGTATCAGAGTTGTGATCAGGGAAGGTGGTAATGATGAAGGTGGTATCGTAGCAATAGTGGTGATCTAGTGTGAAGGTGGTAATGTGAAGGTGGTATCAGTATGCAAAGTGGTAATGATGAAGTGAATATGAATGTATCAGTATGCAATAGTGGTGATCTAGGTTGTGAAGGTGGTAATGATGAAGGTGGTATCAGTAGCAATAGTGGTGATCTAGGTTGTGAAGGTGGTAATGTGAAGGTGGTATCAGTATGCAATAGTGGTGATTAGGTTGTGAAGGTGGAATGAGTGTATCAGTAGCAATAGTGGTGATCTAGGTTTGAGGTGGATGATGAAGGTGGTATCAGTATGCAATAGTGGTGTTAGGTTGTGAAGGTGGTAGTGAAGGTGGTTAGTATGCATAGTGGCGGTGTGGTGAGGTGATGAAGGTGGCAGTATGCATAGTAATGTTGGAGTTGGTTGTGGTGTGGTTCAGTATGCAATAGTGGTGGTGGTGGTGGTGGTGATGAAGGTAAGATGTATGAGTAGGGTGCGGTGTGTGATGAAGTAGATTATGCATGTGGTGGTGGTGGTGGTGATGATGAATAAGGTGATATCAGTATGCAATAGTGGTGGTGGTGGTGGTGGTGATGAAGGCAAGATTAGTATGCAATAGTGGTGGTGATGGTGATGGAGATGATTAAGGTGATATCAGTATGCAATAGTGATGGTGGTTGCGGTGATGATGAAGGTGATATTAGTATGCAATAATAGTCTTGGAGTTGGTTGTGATGGTGGTATCAGTATGCAATAGTAGTGGTGATAGTAGCAGTGGCGATGATGGGGTGAAGGTGCAGTAGTAGTCGTTGGGTTTGTTGTGACCATGGTGATGATGATGGTGGTAATAGTATGCAGCACTATTAGAAGATGAGAAGTTGTTGCAAGGTACAAAATCTCAGATACACTGATTATATCTTCAATAACAAGAAATGCGCATAGATAAATAGATGAATACATAAATAAATACATAAATAAAACAGCACACTGAATCACAAGAAGAGCTTCTATCTTCAGTCAAGAGAAGAAAACAACGATGGTATGGCCATATGACAAGATTTAATGAACTTGCTAAATCAGTCCTATGGGGAACCTTTGAGGGAGGGGGGCGGTAGGAAGACAGGAAGAACAAATGTCTGACAACGTTGTAAAATGGACAGAGAAACCATTCACAGAGACCCCTGCTTTGGCACTCAACCAACAGAGCTGGAGGAATCTAGCAAATAGTTTTGTTTAGTGCAGCATCCACATGAAATCATCATGGAGTTAAGGAAGAAATGGAAGAAGATGGTGAAGTGTTATACATTGTTGGTCGGTATTTTCGGAATATTATGTGCTCCTGTGTGCCAATGCTCAGCCAAACTTTATGTGTCAGTATACAATTATTGAATTTTAATGTGCATTCTGTACAAGTGTGTGTGTGTGTGTGTGTGTGTGTGTGTGTGAGTGTGTGTGTGTGTGTGTGTGTGTGTGTGTGTGTGTGTGTGTGTGTGTGTGTGTGTGTGTGTGTGTGTGTGTGTGTATGTGTGTGTGTGTATTGTGTGTGGTGTTGATGTGTGTGTTGTGTGTGTGTGTGTGTGTGTGTGTGTGTGTGTGTGTGTGGTGTGTGTGTGGTGTGTGTCAATGCACAACCATGGTGTCTCAATGAACAGTGATACTGTATTTGTGTCAGTGTGCAACACGTGTGTGTCAGTGTACACACTATGTGTCATTACACAGCACTGTGTATCAATGTACAATACTATGTGCCAGTGTACTTCCATTGTGTGTCTGTGTACAACATTCTGCATCAGTGTGCAGCCATTGCGTGTTATTGTATAACACTGTGTCATATTGTACAGTTAGTTTGTGTTAGTGTACAACCATTACGTGTTAATGTACAACTGTTATGTGTTTATGTACAACCATTCTGTAAATATCTATTTTGTTTCAATGTACACCTATTGTGTGTCAGTGTAAAACCATTGTGTGTTCATGTACAACGGTTGTGTGTCAGTGTACAACAAATTCTGTGTTCAGTGTACAGCCATAACCCAGTGCACACACACCTGCTGTATATTACTGAACAATCATCATGTGTCAGTGTATAACTAGTGTGTGTCAGCGTACAACCATTGTTATCAGTCAACGCTGAAAATGACGCTGCAAATGTTAGTGTATAACAGCTATCATTCTTGCGCATCAAATGGTGGCAAGACAGTCACCATGTTTTGTGGTCAACAGTAGAGGACTGTCTACCATTGGTAGGTAAACGTATTTTGTGGTCAACAGGAGAGGACTGTCTACCACTGGTAGGTCAACGTATTTTGTGGTCAACAGGAGAGGACTGTCTACCATTGGTAGGTCAACGTATTTTGTGGTCAACAGGAGAGGACTGTCTACCATTGGTAGGTCAACGTATTTTGTGGTCAACAGCAGAGGACTGTCTACCATTGATAGGTCAACGTATATTGTGGTCAACAGGAGAAGACTAGATCTACCATTGATAGGTCAACGTATTTTGTGGTCAACAGGAGAGGACTGTCTACCATTGATAGGTCAACGTATTTTGTAGTCAACAGGAGAGGACTGTCTACCATTGATAGGTCAACGTATTTTGTGGTCAACAGGAGAAGACTGTCTACCATTGGTAGGTCAACGTATTTTGTGGTCAACAGGAGAGGACTGTCTACCATTGATAGGTCAACGTATTTTGTGGTCAACAGGAGAAGACTGTCTACCATTGGTAGGTCAACGTATTTGTGGTCAGCAGGAGAGGACTGTCTACCATTGATAGGTCAACGATTTTGTGGTCAACAGGAGAGGACTGTCTACCATTGATAGTCAACGCATTTTGTGGTCAACAGGAGAAGACTGTCTACCATTGGTAGGTCAACGTATTTTGTGGTCAACATGAGAGGACTGTCTACCATTGATAGGTCAACGTATTTTGTGGTCAACAGGAGAGGACTGTCTACCATTGATAGGTCATCGTGTTTTGTGGTCAACAGGAGAGGACTGTCTACCATTGATAGGTCAACGTATTTTGTGGTCAACAGGAGAGGACTGTCTACCATTGATAGGTCATCGTGTTTTGTGGTCAACAGGAGAGGACTGTCTACCATTGATAGGTCAACGTATTTTGTAGTCAACAGGAGAGGACTGTCTACCATTGGTAGGTCAACGCATTTTGTGGTCAACAGTAGAGGACTATATCTACCATTGGTAGGTCAACGCAGTTTCCTTTTATCACTGTAGAGAACTGATCTACATTAGTAGGTCTACACGTTCTGGTGATAAAGAGTAAAGGATTGTATCTACCATTAATAGGTCTACACGTTCTGGTGATAAAGAGTAAAGGATTGTATCTACCATTAGTAGGTCTACACGTCTGGTGATAAAGAGAAAGGATTGTATCTACCATTAGTAGGTCTACACGTTCTGGTGATAAAGAGTAAAGGATTGTATCTACCATCGATAGGTCAACGTAGGTCTTTTTTGTCAACTATGGAGGACTGTATCTACCATTAGTATGTCAACATGTTCTGGTGATAAAGAGTAGAGGATTGTGTTTACAATTGGTAGGTCAAGGCGTTTTGTGGTCAACAGTAGAGAACTGTATGCATCACTGGTAGGTCAATGTACTTCAGTGATCAACAAGAGTCGATTGTATCTATCAGGTCAGCGTGAAGGTTTTAATGAGAACTCTTTACACAGAAATGTTTACGTTGACCCCATAACAACACTGATTACTATAGGTATGTTGTGGTATTTTGACGTTTGTTACGAACCTGTCCTGATGCATACATATTGGACCCAATAGGACAACACACTACCTGTAATTTTTTCTATTTAACTTCTAACAAAAAGACACATTGTAGGTATTATTTTCTGAAGATTTAAACGTTACGACTTTATATATTCTCTGTAGTAGGTGGATGGAAAATCACAAGATGTACAATATCAATTCATTTTTGCACTCAAATGTATGTATTATAACAACACAGGGAAGACGTAAATCTGCAGATTAAGTACTTTGCAATTGTAAAAACACAGGTATCATTTTTTTTCTGTTTCTGCGTATTTTTCCATCCTTCATACAAGTTTTCCACATGCATTGCATAGAGTGTAAAATAGTCAGACTGGCCATTCATATGGTGTTGGTAAATAGTCAGACTGGTAATTATACACAGTGTTGTAAAATAGTCAGACTGGTAATTATACACAGTGTTGTAAAATAGTCAGACTGGTAATTATACACAGTGTTGTAAAATGGTCAGACTGGCCATTTACATGGTGTTGGTAAATAGTCAGACTGGTAATTATATACAGTGTTGTAAAATAGTCAGACTGGTCATTATACAGTGTTGTAAAATAGTCAGACTGGTAATTATACACAGTGTTGTAAAATGGTCAGTCTGGTCATTATACACAGTGTTGTAAAATGGTCAGTCTGGTCATTATACACAGTGTTGTAAAATACTCAGACTGGTCATTATACACAGTGTTGTAAAATGGTCAGACTGGTCATTATATACAATGTTGTAAAATGGTCAGTCTGGTCATTATATACAGTGTTGTAAAATAGTCAGACTGGTCATTATACACAGTGTTGTAAAATGGTCAGACTGGTCATTATACAGTGTTGTAAAATAGTCAGACTGGTCATTATACAGTGTTGTAAAATAGTCAGTCTGGTCATTATACAGTGTTGTAAAATGGTCAGACTGGTCATTATACACAGTGTTGTAAAATAGTCAGACTGGTCATTATACACAGTGTTGTAAAATAGTCAGACTGGTCATTATATACAATGTTGTAAAATAGTCAGACTGGTCATTATATACAATGTTGTAAAATGGTCAGACTGGTCATTATATACAATGTTGTAAAATGGTCAGACTGGTCATTATATACAATGTTGTAAAATGGTCAGACTGGTCATTATACACAGTGTTGTAAAATAGTCAGACTGGTCATTATACACAGTGTTGTAAAATGGTCAGACTGGTCATTATATACAATGTTGTAAAATGGTCAGACTGGTCATTATATACAGTGTTGTAAATGGTCAGACTGGTCATTATAACAGTGTTGTAAAATGGTCAGACTGGTCATTTATTACAATGTTGTAAAATGGTCAGACTGGTCATTATATACAGTGTTGTAAATGGTCAGACTGGTCATTATATACAGTGTTGTAAAATAGTCAGACTGGTCATTATATACAATGTTGTAAATGGTCAGACTGGTCATTATATACAATGTTGTAAAATGTCAGACTGGTATTATATACATGTTGTAAATGGTCAGACTGGTCATTATATACAGTGTTGTAAAATGGTCAGACTGGTCATTATATACAATGTTGTAAAATGGTCAGACTGGTCATTATATACAATGTTGTAAAGTGGTCAGACTGGTCATTATATACATGTTGTAAATGGTCAGACTGGTCATTATATACAATGTTGTAAAATGGTCAGACTGGTCATTATACACAGTGTTGTAAAATGGTCAGACTGGTCATTATATACATGTTGTAAAATGGTCAGACTGGTCATTTATACACAGTGTTGTAAAATGGTCAGACTGGTCATTATTACAATGTTGTAAAATGGTCAGACTGGTCATTATACTACAATGTTGTAAAATGGTCAGACTGGTCATTATATAACAATGTTGTAATATGGTCAGACTGGTCATTATATACAGTGTTGTAAATGGTCAGACTGGTCATTATATACAATGTTGTAAAATGGTCAGACTGGTCATTATACACAGTGTTGTAAAATGGTCAGACTGGTCATTATATACAGTGTTGTAAAATGGTCAGACTGGTCATTATATACAATGTTGTAAAATGGTCAGACTGGTCATTATATACAATGTTGTAAAATGGTCAGACTGGTCATTTATACAGTGTTGTAAAATGGTCAGACTGGTCATTATATACAATGTTGTAAATGGTCAGACTGGTCATTATATACGTGTTGTAAAATGGTCAGACTGGTATTATTATACAGTGTTGTAAAATAGTCAGACTGGTCATTATACAATGTTGTAAAATGGTCAGTCTGGTCATTATATACAGTGTTGTAAATGGTCAGACTGGTCATTATATACAGTGTTGTAAAATGGTCAGACTGGTCATATATACAAGTGTTGTAAAATGGTCAGACTGGTCATTATATACAGTGTTGTAAATGGTCAGACTGGTCATTATATACAGTGTTGTAAAATGGTCAGACTGGTCATTATATACAGTGTTGTAAATGGTCAGACTGGTCATTTATACAATGTTGTAAAATGGTCAGATGGTCATTATATACAGTGTTGTAAAATGGTCAGACTGGTCATTATATACAATGTTGTAAAATGGTCAGACTGGTCATTATATACAGTGTTGTAAAATGGTCAGACTGGTCATTATATACAATGTTGTAAAATGGTCAGACTGGTCATTATATACAATGTTGTAAAATGGTCAGACTGGTCATTATATACAGTGTTGTAAAATGGTCAGACTGGTCATTATACAGTGTTGTAAAAGTGGTCAGACTGGTCATTATATACAGTGTTGTAAAATGGTCAGACTGGTCATTATACACAGTGTTGTAAAATGGTCAGACTGGTCATTATATACAATGTTGTAAAATGGTCAGACTGGTCATTATATACAGTGTTGTAAAATGGTCAGACTGGTCATTATATACAGTGTTGTAAAATGGTCAGACTGGTCATTATATACAATGTTGTAAAATGGTCAGACTGGTCATTATATACAGTGTTGTAAATGGTCAGACTGGTCATTATATACAGTGTTGTAAAATGGTCAGACTGGTCATTATATACATGTTGTAAAATGGTCAGACTGGTCATTATATACAATGTTGTAAAATGGTCAGACTGGTCATTATATACATGTTGTAAATGGTCAGACTGGTCATTATATACAGTGTTGTAAAATGGTCAGACTGGTCATTATATACAATGTTGTAAAATGGTCAGACTGGTCATTATATACATGTTGTAAAGTGGTCAGACTGGTCATTATATACAGTGTTGTAAAATGGTCAGACTGGTCATTATATACAATGTTGTAAAATGGTCAGACTGGTCATTATAACAGTGTTGTAAAATGGTCAGACTGGTCATTATATACATGTTGTAAAATGGTCAGACTGGTCATTATAACAGTGTTGTAAAATGGTCAGACTGGTCATTATAATTTTAAATGTGATGGTATAACTGGTAATGTCAGACTGGTCATTATATACAATGTTGTAAAATGGTCAGACTGGTCATTATATACAGTGTTGTAAAATGGTCAGACTGGTCATTATATACAATGTTGTAAATGGTCAGACTGGTCATTATATACAATGTTGTAAAATGGTCAGACTGGTCATTATATACAGTGTTGTAAAATGGTCAGACTGGTCATTATATACAATGTTGTAAAATGGTCAGACTAGGTTCATTCATTATACAATGTTGTAAAATGGTCAGACTGGTCATTTATACAATGTTGTAAAGTGGTCAGACTGGTCATTTATACAGTGTTGTAAAATGGTCAGACTGGTCATTATATACAGTGTTGTAAAGTGGTCAGACTGGTCATTATATACAGTGTTGTAAAATGGTCAGACTGGTCATTATAATACAGTGTTGTAAAATGTCAGACTGGTATTATATACAGTGTTGTAAAATGGTCAGTCTGGTCATTATATACAGTGTTGTAAATGGTCAGACTGGTCATTTATACAATGTTGTAAGATGGTCAGACTGGTCATTATATACATGTTGTAAAATGGTCAGACTGGTCATTATATACAATGTTGTAAAGTGGTCAGACTGGTCATTATATACAGTGTTGTAAAATGGTCAGACTGGTCATTATATACAGTGTTGTAAAATGGTCAGACTGGTCATTATATACAGTGTTGTTAGGGAGGGAATGATCTATTATATTGTGTTCACCTTTCAAAGTAGCGGGCTGCATTACTCACACCCTGCAACTCAGCACCACAATGAACAACAAATTAAATATGCCTGAAACAACTTCAAATACACAGCAGTAGAACATCAGTTTAATTTTCACGTGTTCTGTACTACACATAAAAGACTATATCTAGCTTTACTTACAAGATCACGGCATGCTGCTGCAGATGTCAGCCTTGTTGAGAAATAGACATGTATGAAATATGTATAAACTGTAACTACAGGCACTATAAATATTTAAGTCCTCCTTACTATGGCTGCTAAATGTCCTTCTTTCTTAAATAAGTAACATCATCTGCAAGAAGTAATATACATATATATGTTTGACTTCGTGGAGTGCAGCTCCCATGTTTACTTAGTTGTACAAATAGGTGTTGACGTGTATGATAGTTTTGTTTTGTTTTGTTAGCCTGCCATTTAAACAGTCGTACAACTTTCAAGAGTTTATATAGAAATCAATATAATCATATGTCAACTCTGTACAATGTCTCGCTGTATTGATTCTTCTAATGCTGGTTTATTTACGAAAAAAGGGGAATTAGTCACATCACCTTGACTGATACTACAGGTGAATACTTTAGACTTGTAATAAAATGATGTAAGATGCTGATAAGATTGTAACTAATTATTCAGCAAAACTACATCAGGCAAACAGTAACATCAACAGCTAAAGATAGGAGAACAAACTAAACATTATAATTTGGTGGTTTCCCTTACATTTAATGCTGTAAATACCGGACAAAAAGGACATCATGTACATCACCTTAATTTCCTGGCCAAGTGATGGACAAATAAGGGAGTATATATGTTGCTTATCTGCTCAGCAAACTACTAAATAAAGAAAGGTGGAAGATGGACCGTAATTTCTTTCTCACGTACAGATAGACACACACACACACACACACACACACACACACACACACACACACACACACACAACACACACACACACATTCGAGCGCGCGCGCGCACACACACACACACACCTATACATAAACAGAGAGACAGAGACAGAGAAAGAGAGATAGATGGAGAGAGACAGACAGACAGATAGACAGAGAGAGAGAGAAAGAGACAGATACAGAGACAGAGACGCAGACACAGACACAGACACAGACAGACAGACAGACAACAGACAGACAACAGACAGACAAACAAACAGACAAACAATGAGAGAGAGGATGACACACACACATACGTAAGCGCGCACACGCACACACAACACACACACACACACAGAGAAAGAGAGGGAGGGAGGGAGTGGGGAGAGAGCCAGAAAGACAGAGAGATAGAGATATAGAGACAGAGAGAGAGAGACAGAGACAGAGAGAGAGACAGCGAGACAGAGAGAGAGACAGAGAGAGAGAGAGATAGAGTGACAGACACAGACACAGTGACAGAGAGAGACAGATAGCAAGATACAGAGATAGAGAGAAAGAGAGAGAGACAGCGAGACAGAGAGAGAGAAAGAGAAAGAGAGAAGGAGAGAGAAATGGAGAAAGACAGAGAGAGAAAGAGACAAAGAGAGAGAGAGACAGAAAAAGGGGACAGACGAAAACACGAGCGCGCACTAGTGCGCGAGGGTAGGCTTAGACCCAGACACACAGAGACACACAGACACAGATACGAATACACACACACACACACACACACACCACGTGCGCTCGCCTGCGTATACAAGCATAAACGCACGTGCGCGCGCGCGCACACACACACACATACACACACACATACACACACACACACATACACAACACACACACACACACACACACACACACACACACACACACACACACACACACACACACACACACACACACACACACGAACACACAAACCACTGCTGTTTATCTGAAGTGTATGAGCCAGTCAATCTTTTACGTCATCTGTTAACAGCTGATCATGTCAATATGGGATTCCAGCCATTCTAATAGTTTAGCTTCTTTAGATTTTCTCCTTTTTTCCGCCAGTGTGTTGAAGGTATACATGAAAGGATTAAGTGCAGAGTTTAAGGGCAATACAAAGACAGCTAATGCCACATTCACTTCTCCAGGGATGGGAATATCAGCTAGTGCTAACATTCCACACAGTCCAATAGGAAACCAACACATGAAATCCGTTACAGCAACGCTGATCAATCGCCGAGCTATGGTCATGTCACGTGACACTTTTGTCGTGTTTGTTGTCATGGCATTCCTCTGTACTGACCAGTAAATGAAGGCTTGGCCTGCAGAGATCAACAGAAACAGAACAAAATTAAGGATGATTAATATACTGAAAGCATAAACTCTTCCTTTGAAATCTTGTCTTGTAACTGGCAGTGGAATACAGATACTTGTCTGGCTATAAAACTCCCAGTGTGATGTTACTGGAAGTAAAGGTATTATGGCAAGAGACCAACCAACCATCCAAATCAGCAGACAAGTCACTACTGCTGATGTTCTCTCAAATCGCAAGGAGCTGAATGGAAATCGAAGAACAATAAAGCGATCCAGTGTGATAAGCCAGATGATAAGAGCTGATACTTCACTGGACAACAAAGACAGAAAGCCAGCCAACTTACAAGTCACACTGTTCTTCCATGCATCATCATGATGAAGATATCTACCACGGAATACTTCATCAGCCACCCCAATGATAGCAATGTAGACACCCATCAGAAAATCAGCCATAGTGAGGTTGGTGACAAACACACTAAACCCACTTGAAGAGGTTGTCTTCCTCGCACACAAACGTATGAAGAAACAGAAGACGTTACCAGTCACTGACAGACAGCTGATCATCCAGAGGAACCCTCGGTACATTCCTGATTCTAGTAAATCTTCACACGATGAGATTTCGTTTAAGGGAGAATAGCAAAACGCAGCATCAAATTTCTCTGGAAGTATTTCTTTGCAGCAGAATTTATAGTTTAATGTAGATATGACATGTAGAAAGAACAGATCTTTAAACACGTCAGGGGGGAATGTTTTTACTGGACTACCGTCCAAGTACAATTCCGCTAAGCGTGGTGTAGATTTAAAACCCCTGGGACCAATACTATGAATGGTGGTAAAAGACAAATTAAGCTTCTTCAGGAGAATGAATTTCGACAAGACTTTGGTGTCAAAAACAGTGAGTGTAGTGTAAGACAAGTCTATCACTGTTAGTGCTGTTTGCGTGGCATAAGATGAGTTATCAGTGTAAAGTGAGATGAGTGGAGTGCTGTGCAGTGACAAAATTTGTAGATTTTGTAAATTAACAAAGTGAGCCATGTCTATATGCTGTAGTTTGTTTCCACTGAGATCAAGAAACCTTATATTGAACAGTTTAGTGTGAAAAAGATGGGTCAAAGAACAGTGAGCAAGAACCAGATGAATAAGGTAGGCATTGTTGTTGACAGCAGACAGATTCATTCCTGAACCTGTGGCATCTAAGGAACGGAGATCAGGGAATAGTGATGCAGAGAAAGGCTGAAAACACAGAAAAGAGTGACCTTGACACAGACACTCCATGGGACAGGTCACGTTACATGACATTTCATCATCATGCATTGGACAGTGGGGCCAGCTATCACACAAGTGGTCGACATGTAAACAAACTTTCGACGCTCTGCATCTGAAGAATCCTGGACACAAAATGTTCTCACATCCCTCTTCATCGTCATGGTCAATACAGTCATACATTCCATTGCACCGTGTGTACACAGGTAGACAGTCATTAAACTTACCTGGACAACGGTAGTGGGTGTCAGGACAGGAGTCGTTGGACTTCATTGGGGTTGATGTGAAAATCCTGATACCATCAAAATTGATAAGAACGGGAGATGGAAACACTGGATAGTCTTTCTGATCCATTTTAAATTGATCACAGTCTTTTTCATCTGATCCATCTGGACAGTGAAACAACCAGTCACACAAGTTGTCATAAGAAACACACTGACCGTTGGTGCAAGTAGACATGCTTACGCAAGGAGGATGTTTACAGAATGACTCATCACTCTCATCCTGACAATCAGATCTGAAGTCACATACCAATGTGTATGACAGTGTGGTGACGTCATCATCACACGTAAACAAAGCTATGTATCGATCTTCTGATTCACGTACGTCATGCATATTTGTCGGATTTATGGCAAAACTACAAGGGAACGAGTATCCCTTTCCACATACATTAAATATGTGTGAACCACATAACAGAAAGTCGTGTGTAACTTGACCATCAGGACAATTCATCAGAGATGGTTGTTGTGTGTGCAACAACAACTGTATACTGGCCAGTGAGACAGTTTTTGAATGATGATGGTTCTCTTCCACTTTATTCTTACTGATTTCACAAACTGCGCCATTTTCTAATAAACGCGTATCGTGACATTTAAACATAAAAATATATATTATGTAATGCCACACACATTTTTACTTTAGTGCGCATAGTCACTTCTTGTGTAATAGAATGGAAACCAATAGTTCTGTCTTTGTGAACAATATTGTGTCTGTACATGTTAGGTAAAGTTCTATCACCTATATACATACCAACCAAAACGTTTTCATAAAAGATGATCCTTACTTTGGTCACATTTTTCACTGATGTCATCCATTCATGGCCACATTTAGGTACACCCAGTGTGCCCCCCATTGTACGACAGTAACGGCTGGCTCTCTTGTCAGCAGGTGTTCCTGAACTGTCAAACTGACGCAGAACTTTATTGTTGGCATACCTGTAACAACGGTTGTAAAATGGCAATCCACCCTGACAGTCAGGACTGCTGAAGGGACAGTGTTCTGTTTCATCCTGTCCATCATTACACTCTGAGTTCAGGTTACAGTCCAGGTGGTGCTGAAAGCTGGAATAATAATCCACTGAACAATTGAAAAGGCCACTGGGTAATTCCTGGGGTGATGCATTTTCAGGGTGAAAAGAAAACAGAAACAGAAACATTTCTCTTTCTATGCAAAGAGTACTATGGGATCTGAAAGGGTACTTGACTTGTAATTTTGTTATTCTGTACACATGCACGATGTACTTAGAACATGCCCTTGAGGACAACTGTTTTGTTTTGGGAAATTCTGTGTCATGAACATACAGGTCAAGGTGTATGGCTGAAAACCATTTTAAACTGATCATGACATCGTGTCCAGTTGGCAGAGATACATTTGTGTTCACATAATACATGTCTTGTGAAGCTTTATTCCCTTTTAGTGTGATATAACCAGTTGACTCTGATGTCATGACACAAACCAGATGTATGCGTGATTCGTTTTTTGATCTGAAGTCCTCTTAAACACCACATGTAGCAAACAAAAATGCATTATGAAAGAAGCAAACACGTTGGCAAACCAAAGGAATGAGTGATTGAAAGACAGAGAGAGAGATAGAGAGAGAGAGAGAGAGAGAGAGAGACAGACAGAGAGAGAGAGAGACAGACAGAGACAGACAGACAGACAGACAGACAGACAGAGAGACAGAGACAGACAGACAGACAGACAGAGAGAGAGAGAGAGACAGAGACAGACAGACAGACAGACAGAGACAGACAGACAGACAGACAGACAGAGAAAGACAGAGACAGACAGACAGGAGGGCAGACGAGACAGACAGAGACAGACAGAGAGGACAGACAGAGAGACAGACAGAGAGACAGACAGAGAGACAGACAGAGAGACAGACAGAGAGACAGACAGAGACAGACAGGACAGGAGAAAGACAGAGACAGACAGGGCAGACAGAAGACAGAGAAGACAGAGAGACAGAGACAGACAGACAGACAGCAGAGACAGACAGACAGGACAGAGACAGACAGAGAGACAGACAGACAGACAGACAGACAGAGAGACAGACAGACAGTAGAGGGACAGAGAGGACAGCAGCAGGAAGACAGGACAGACAGAAACAGATGAGAGAGACAGACATGGTAAGTCATTCTCTACCACAGGATCAGTCACTGCATTGAAGAACAGAGCGTGAACATGGTGGCAAGAAGAAGTGCTAGGTGAGTGTCCCCTTTGCTGTGAATTCGAAGGCCACAAAGACATAATTGTAATGATTAATAAAATCACTCGGTAAGTTCTATTCTCTAAACTCACATGGATCACTCACATTAATATTTGAAGACAAGGACGTTAAACAGGTGGCAAAAAAATTATAACTCTCTCTTAATTTCTTTTCTCCCCCCTCCTGCTTGTATAAGGAGCTAATTACAAATGATTGGATCAATGATGTTTGGTGTTACAGGACTGATAATTAGAGTAAATTATTCAGTTTCAGCAAGAGTAGAGATTACGTTTTGATCAGGTTTTTCATAAATTACTCATTATAGCATTGAATTAGCCTTGATCTGTATATTCATTTGGAAAGATATATAGACACATTTAGGCTGAGGTTATCAACATTGAAAGGCTTTCAGTTGCGGTACATGCATTATAATCACATTTGTCACTTGAAACAATCAAAATCAAGCGTTGCTATCTGTACTCTAGCATGATTTAACAGTAATTCTATCTGCTGAGAATTTTGTATATTCTGCAAACCATTCCAGTCACATGTTGGACATGAAACTGTAAGCATGCTAGATTTCTTGTTGATTCAATTTGTAATGCATTCTGTAGAAGCTGACTTTTTTAACAGCAGGAATTTAAACTCTGACCCTTGTATGGAAAACAGTTCAAATATATCAAAACCTGTCTGCCAAAACAATATCATTGGAGAGGCAGCTGTTTAAATATCCCCACTGTTCATATATTTTT
>JAPXFY010001968.1:0-30768 GCA_030674185.1 Monoplex corrugatus | reverse complement strand
AAGTTCCGATATGTCTCCACTCGTATCTGGATATCCATCACGATATAACTATAACAAGAGGGGTTTGTGTGTATAGCAAGAAGGAGGGTTGGGTGGAGTCATATGTAACAGGTAGATGAATTGGGGATGTATAGGAAGAATTGTTTCTCTACTTAGAAGCCACACACACAACAAGGAAGGGGAGTGACGAGAAGAAATGCACTAACCACACTAGACATGATTCTCATGAGCAGTCCACATATAGATTAATAACTACGACGTATTTATTTAAGCAGTCAACTTCAGCATAAACGTGATTCACCATTCCTACTGTCCTGGGTCCTAATATTCCTAAAATCCTATGATGCACTACGAATCATCAGAACTTGCATATCACTAGAATGCTGAACACTTTCTTATGTCCTACTCTATTCTTTGCTTTGTGGAAAATCAAACATACTACCTACTTCTATCCCTACCCTAACTAAAGTATAAAATGAGACGTGGGATTACATACCTCTAAGATAGGTTGGAAGGTCTCTGGCTGGGTGGTAATCGAATGGGTGAATTTCTATAGTGATTAACTTTCTGGCTTTTATACAGTGCGTTTCTGTTGTTTCTGCCACAAAACCTTCCCATCTGTCTTTCATTGGACATCGAAATTTGAATAACCAAGCAATCTTTGGCACATGGCGGCCCTGGACTTTTCGCTTGGACGTTGGTTTTTGCTGAAACCTTTTGTGTACTAGATAACCTACCCTCTATAGTTGGAAAGACCAATATGAGCGTTAGATCCTGCTTGGTGGAAAATGTTGAGTAGTCAGTTAAATCATGGATGGCGTGCTCTTCATTACGCAAACCTTACGTACCCGTGTAAGATAGGGCTTGAATATTCTTCCCCCCCCCTCCTTTAGAGGTCGGTGGAAAACGCAGAGTAACCAGTTAAATCGTGGATGGCGTGATCTTCATTACGCAAACCTTACGTACCCGTGTAACGATATGGTCTGAGGGGGACTAGGTCAGTGGAAAATGTTGAGTAACCAGTCCAATCATGGATGGCGTGATCTTCATTACGCAAACCTTACTTACCAGTCTAACAATACGGTCTGAGGGGGACCCTGTGATATAACCAACAAACTGTGATCAAGTGTTTACAACTCCACGCAGATATTTGAGTAACACCACACGCTTCTTACGAAACACACGAAACATAAACTAGCTAACTTACGAGACACTCTATGAAGATTTCGTACAAACATGCACAGGAATCCACACCTGCACACATGTACACGTGGCTTATACGAGGTTGAAACAGAATCCAGCACGTGGAAGGAGGGAGGAAAACAAGTAAGGATGTGAGCAGGCCTGTGCACGGCGTGCAACAGTGGAAACAATGGGGAAAGTTATAGCTAAACTGCGACCATGATTTAGATTGGGCCAGGATAAATAGTTTTGTGTGTATGCATGGTTAGACTGTGTTAATAAGTATTGATAATTGTATGTGCATGAGTATTTCTATCTTCTGTGTGTGTATGCGTGTGTATGTGGTGTGGATGTGCGTGTATGTGTGTGTAAGAGGTACCCATCCTTCTGTGTGTATTACACACTGTGTCTTATCAATGAGTCCTGCGCAGTGAATCCACACAAACTTGGAGAATAGCGAAATCTGAATCAAAGTAAGAACAACGCTATACGAGAATGATTTGTTGTTATTGTATTCGTTACAGAAAGGGCACTGTGTGAAAAATGAGATTAAAATTCATGGATGTTCTCTTAAAAAATCAAACACAGCATGGCTTGCAGCCTGTAGGGTACTGTACTTGTACATGGAGTATGGCAGAAAACATGACCCTCTTGCAGACCTGATCACGTCTGAGGTGGTATTCACAAGTCTGGATAAGTTCGTTTACACACAGTAACTGTTGGGGCAGACAAGAGGTCTTATATGGCTATGTAGCAGGACTCAGATCTGTACATCAAAATGAAAACATCTCGATATGTCCCAGGTTCGACGCATGCCAGGTTCGATACGTCCCAGGTTCGATACATCCCAGGTTCGACGCGTCCCTCATAAAAATCACTTAACACCAATACAGTCATCACAACTTTCCAGGTTAGATACCAAAGTTGTTGAGATATATAAATGGAACAATTGTCATCAATTTTCATTTAAACGCAAGCCAACGTTTCACGAGGCAACTTTCTTTAAAGGATTCAGCATACTATATTAAGCGTGTATGTTTACTCATTTATTCAGGCAATTATTCTAGTTCACTGAAATGAAACAAGAGATTTTTTTACTTTGGTGAATCAGGACTTACAACAGACATGTCAAGAGACTGACAGATTTGAATAGACGAAACCGACAGGCGAAATATGTTTTCTCAAAGACTAAGCTATGCTGTGTACAATGAGTTGTGAGTGCGTGCAAGTTGTCCACAAAAAGCGTGTTTCAGAACACTGGCTTGCCTGAGATTCGTTTTCCCCAGTTCTTCTTTGGAGTGATCAACTTGCCTAAACCAGGGTCTGTAGCAAAACAGTTTCATCAGAGAAATTTGCCTTGGGCAGGAAGATTAGCAGGTGCACACTCAGAAATGGTGACATCAAGATGTTGATAATTTGTTACATATCATCATCGTCATGTGTCCTGCTGCATGGCGTTGGCGATCATGGCCCTCCATATGCATCTACTCCCTGTTGCTGCAACTGTATCTTCCACCCTCTGTCTCTTTGGCCACCCTGCAAATCCCTGGGTCTACAGGTGTTCTCTTTCCCTCCAGCTTTCCTGTTGTGACCAGGCGCTCTAATTCCCCTTTCCTCATAAAACTGCCTATAACAGTTGCTTGTCTGCCTAATCTTCTTTATCAAGTAGCCTAACAGTGTCATATTCTACAAGGTGTATCGTATTGTAAAACTTGTTTTTGTCATATTGTTGTTTTTATTGTTTCTGTAAATAACAAAATTGAGGAGGAGTACGAGGATGGTGATGATTCACCAATTATTCGTTGTGATTGTTGTTGATGTTGTTGTTGCTGTGACCTATAGCATTTAGACGTTTCACAAGTAGGCCTATGACAAAGAGCTAACGTTTTGGTCACTTTTCCAGGAAGACAGTATGCTCCAAAGTCACTTCTTCAAGTAGCCCAACAGTGTCATAACTCTAAAAGGCCTACCCACCATAATGTAATATAGAATGTAGTCTTACATACTTTGTTGCTTTTCAATTTCAATGGGTCAGAATTTAGACGACAAAAAACGTCTTGGGATTAGCAGGAACACACAGGTAAACCACAGAAGAAGAAAGTACATGCTGAGAGTTTTCTTGTTTCAGCCATATAGGCGTTCCTTAATTTTATGACCATTGTTTTGTGAAATTATAAAGGCACAATCTTATTATAATTTACACATATATCATGCCTAAACGAATATTATCCATCAAGGAATTTCACTTACTTTTTGTTAGGCCTGATCGGTTCAGCGAACCCTCGTCAGACTGGTGGGCAGAGGCTTGTTGTAGAACTATTCAGTTGTGAGAACACTTCTCACTATCCGTGTGTGACCCCATTCTGATTTTCTGTTCATCAGTAGGTTGCTTGGGGCGTTGTGTATTTGGACTGCTTCACTGATTTGTTGGTCCAATGCACTTTTATGTTTGCCTGTCACTGTCATCACAAACTCAGGTGTGTTTTCTTCATGTTTGTTTTAGTATTAACATGTCTATAGAGGACTGAGTCATTATCTTTGTTCTTATAGGCTGCCATGTGTTCTAACCCCCTACTGTGTTCTAACCCCCTATTGTGCCTATTATAATTTCACAAAACAATGGTCATAAAAGAAGAAAGTACCATGCACTTTTCTCCAATTCTTATGATAGGCCCAGATCACTCTCTGTAAAATATTAAGGCTATCGAGATTTACGTGCACACCAGCCCAGATTATGTCAGTAAAACATACACATGACTGAATTATATTCGTCTACTATTCTAGCCACAAGTTTCACTCTCTAGTGATATAAGCTCTCTGACAATGTTTATAAAACCATGAGCTCTACACACGCACACGCATCCCCCTCCCTCCCATACACACACTTTCCTAATCACAAACAGACATTTCATTTTCATAATAAGCATATGATATACCCACCATCCCGTCCACAACACCTACCCACTTCTCTGAAAACAGAAGCCTTTCTTTCAAGCTCGAATCACACCATAAATCAGAGAACAATGAACACACATGATTTATGTCATTATAAGTGACTTACAATGGTGAACGGATTGAAGCACATGGTGCTATGGTAAACAGGAGTTACTGAAATGATTTATGCCGTGCTACAGTTAAAGCGAGAGAAGCAACAAGAATATTTTGTTCACTGACAAATCGCTTGATTTATTGTCAGGCAGACAGTAACATGATGCTGTGCAGTCATGTTCCCTTCATATTGATTACAAACACTCTTACAAGTATTCTATGGGCTGGTCTCACACATCGAATACACTTCTTTTTTTCTTTTTTTTTCCGTTACATTCATGTGTATATCTCTATTCTAATCGTGGCTTGTGTGCAGTGTTTCGTCTTGTATTTATTTAATCCTTCTGTGGTGGTTTTCCATCCCACTACTGATCAGAAAGATTGTACTGTGGTGCGTCTCCTTAAAAAATGGTGATTTCTCATGTACACAATTTACCACACAACAAATCCCTTTGTTGAACACACCAGTAATCATTATCTTACTTTAACAGTTAAGCGACCTGCATGCTTCACATTATGTTGCAGTACGCTATGCACACGTATACCCATGCAGAGAGAGAGAGAGAGAGAGAGAGAGAGAGAGAGAGAGAGAGAGAAAGAGAGAGAAAGAGAGAGAAAGAGAGAGAGATAGAAACATAGGCTAAATTCCTTAAGTATCACTTAAATTTCCAACAGTTTGCTATCTTGATTTCTCTTTGCACTCTGTTCTTTCCATTGATAAAGTTGTGTCTCACGCAGAAAACAAGCCTTTTGAATATAGAAACAATGAGAAGAGCGTCTCAGAAATCAATAATTATTGTTGTCTTTTCCTGAGTGTCATCTGTGTAACAGTGTCAGAAATCAATAATCAGTGTTTTTCTTGAGTATCTTCTACATATACAGTGCCGGCAAAAAAAAATCTTTACATGTACAGCGCGAGATGAGAAATCACATGTCCATTACCTATGAGCTATCAAGAACCCACAGTGGTTTGCTGCTGAGTGTTGTGTATGCCTGGGACGGTGGTATTCTTGGTTGACTGTTGCACACTGTGGACATATCGGTGTGTGTTCTATTTTTAGCACTGATGTAACGAGCCTGCCCTTCAGTATGCTTCTTTGAGCGCTAGTTAGCAAGGTAACTGCATCATATCAGTGATAAGAGTTGCTGCAGATCTAGGGGTGACAAGACAGGCTGTTTACGACCTGAAGAGAAGGGCCTCCAGGTGCCTGTCCAACAAGAAAAGAAGGGTCTGGCGGGAAAAGAAAAACAACACAGAGGACTGATAGCATCCTAAAACGTGAAGTGCAGTCACACCCATTCATAACTGCTGCAGCATTGAAGAAAAAACATCCAGATCTGCTTCAAGATGTGTCAACTACAACAGTCTGACATCGTCTTCAGAAGGACCTAGAGTTACGAGCTCGCCGGGCTGCAAGGAAACCTCTCTTAACCGAGGCCATGAGAAAGAAAAGGGTGGCTTTTTGCAAGAGATATCTGCACTGGACAGCAGAGGACTGGAAAAAGGTGTTTTTCTCAGATAAAAGCACATTCAGAATGGTGAGGGGTGTGTCCAAGACCGTGCGCAGGCCTGTTGGTGCATCCAGGTATGACTCTCGTTACACTGTCAAGATAGTGAAACACCCTGAGAGTGTCATGGTTTGGGGAGGATTCAGTGGAAATTATGGCAAGGGAGGGCTTTACTTTCTGCCCAAAAACCAAACAATGAATGGCAGCACATATTTAGATGTGCTACAGGGACATCTGCTACCATTCTATGGCATCTATGGATGCAGCTTCTTCGTGCAAGATGGGGCCCCAGCACACAAGACCAAGACGGTCACAAAATGGCTCAAAGACAACAACATTGCTGTGCTGGAGTGGCCTGGTAACTCCCCTGATCTCAATCCCATCGAGAATGCCTGGAATTACATGAAAAACAAGGTCCAGGAGGCCCAGCCAAGCAGTCTGCAACAGCTGAAGGAGACACTGAAGACGCTGTGGGTGGCCATGGACAAGCACTACTGTGTCTCCCTGGCAGAGTTCATGCCATCCAGATTGAACCAGATCATCAAGGCTAAAGGCAACATGACAAAATACTAGGTATGTGGCCAAGTAGATGTTAGAAAATGCCTTATTTGATTTGAAATGTACGATTTGTAGTGATTTTTGTCAAATTCTGTGAATGTAAAGATTTTTTTTTTGCCAGCACTGTATGTAACACCTTGTCCGAAATCAATAATCCTTGTTGTTTCTTCTTCAGTACATCTTTGCAACACCATTTCAGGAGACAATGACTATTGATGTATATTCGTGTTTTTAGTTTTGTTTTACAACATGCTTCAATTTCTCTTAAAACGCGTTCTGTTTCTTTTACATAAAAAATGAAAATAAGAATTGAACTGTGGAGACGAAATGACAGGTAAGGAAACAGACGTGTGGGCTGTTGAAATGTGTAATCCTATATGTCAAGGGTGTCATGAATGTTTTCTTCATATTTTCTTTCGTAAAAACAGTGTTTTTTTGTCTCTGTATGCGTGTGTATGTGTATATTACACTACATTAGTTTCACAGAACACTAGGGAGAGTGGACAGCAGGAGGAACTCGAAGAAGATGACCCTACAGACAGGTGTAAGAACAGATCACTAAACTACAAATTACAACATAACAGACATTATGCAGAGTCAAAAAGACAGACAATTCCAAATTCTGGAAAAAAAACAAATGATTGATGTTTGGGACAAGATAACCGGAAGGAGGAAGTAGGGGGGATATAGCAGGCCAAGTAGAAGGGCAAGAGATGAGGAGGGAAACTGACAGAAAAAGATGGAAGGGGAAAGGATGCATGACTAGAAGTTATTGCGATTTCAACATATAATTACCGAAAGATACGTGTGCACACACACAAACACAAACAGGCAAACACAGTAACGAAAGCGAGCACACACACATGCTCATGGCCACGCCCTTTTGCCTTCCACATAATATAATATATATATGATATCTAATAGGCCTACATATAAAATGAAAATTATTTCATTAATACTAAATATAGATACAAATAAAGACATGAATAGTAAGTAAATAAATGATAAGTCAATAAATGAATAAAAACTCAAAAGTCACATATACTAAATCAATAAAAGAAAAAAAACGAATAATAAAAAAATTGATCAACCAATCAATCAGACAATAAATCACTTAATGAAGAGTACAAGTACACATACAGACACACAAACAAAGATTGTAATAAATAAAACACACACACATGCATACACAAGCATATAAGCGAAAAGATACTGTATTAAATCAACAAACAATCACTGAACCAATCAGACAATCCACAGATCAAACATTCAGAACAAAACAAAAAGACGTATGTACACTATCACTGTACAAACCCAGGATGGTCGCTGTATACGGGACTGTCCAGTCTTGCAAGTTCAGGTATGGTTGTTATGATGACAAACTGTCGTTGGCAGGAAGAAGCAGTGTAACCTGTCTGTTCGTGCCCGAAAACAAATCCGATGGACCTAAGGACTGACAGCACATCACACAGTGGATGAGTGGATCCAGGCTGAACAGCCCCAGGCGCTTGACATTTTTCATCTCAAAGTGTGTCTGGAGGTCAATGACAGGGCGGTCAATCTTACCAGCTGTCTTGCTTACCTTGGACAGCCTGCTCCATGAAGCTGCCAATGAAGCAAAGGCTGTTGGAGGTAAGTACTTACTCGACTGTTGCCTTGTATAAAAGTTCCAGCATTTTTGCACCCACTCCAAACGAGATTAGGCTTCTCAAGAAGTAGAGGCGCTGGTTGCCCTTCTTCAGCAGGGTATGGGAGTTAGCAGACCAGTCAAGCTTGCTGTCAATGATGGAGCCTAGGCACTTGTACTGCGGAACCACCAGCTCCACCTCCTCCTCCTTGATGACCAATGGGATGGGCTTGGACAGTTTCCTGCAGAAGTTAGCAACCATCTCATTGGTCTTAGCCACGTTCAGGAGGAGATGGTCTTCGTCACATCAACGCAGCTGAATTCGTGTAGGAGCTCTCATTTGCTGACCAACCATTTAAGAATTTCACCTGGAGGTTGACCTTGGTGGAGCAACGAGAGTCAGAAGTGTGAACAGCACAGGGGAGAGGACGCACCCCTGCTGTGATCTGGGGCTTCTACTGACGTTTGCTGAATCGTGACAGTTCTCAAGCCCCATACCAGTCTTTTCACGTCTCTATGAGATACCCAAAAACGTTATGATGTGTTACTATTGGCATTTAGGATGTGTAATTGTGTTGGTAACGTATGTTTCGTGTAGCGTATGTTATGTGCTGTGAGCAGTCGTGACCATGTAGTGTCTAATCGTTCATATCACATTGTTACACAGATGTCTTCAAGTTCGTCAGGCATTGTACTATATGCTTAGAAGGTTAGGGAAGGTAGACTGGTTTGACGCTAGGAGTTGAGAACTGTCCATAGCGCGGAAGTGTTTTCATCCACGGAAGTTGGGAAGCAAACTGGTTGTTGTCGGGTAAGCACTAATCTTTATGTTCACTGCCAGTGCATATATTATCATGTTTACAGGTGGAAATGTGCACGAGATTTGTAAGGGGCTATCAGAATTGGATGCGTCCAGGAGATAATAGCAAAACCACATTGACCTCATGCTGATTAATTAAGGATCTAGAAATTCTTTCTTGTCAGCAAAAACACTACCAGGCGCAGACTGCAACAGTGACCACAATCATGTAGTGGGAAGATTTAGGCTGAAATTAAGGAAAAGGAAACAGACCAAAAGCAACATCAAACTAAATCTTGGACTCTTAAAGACAGATGAAGTGATACGTTAAAAAAATGATGTACATGTTCAAAACAAATTCAGTGCTCTGGAAGACGTTGGTGACAATGAGGAACAATGGACAAAGTTGATAAATTCGATAAATGAAGCTTGTGAAGAAATCCTTGAAGTAGCTAGAAAAGCAAAAAAGAACTGGATGACAAAAGAAATTTTAGGCTTGAAAGAGGAATGGAGGTAGGCAAAGAGAAACGAGGAGATATACAGGAAGATAAACAAAGAAATCAGGAATAGGTGCAATGAAGCTAAGGAAGTCTGGCTGAAAACAAATGCAAAGAAATAGAAGACCGACACAAAAAGGATCCTCAGGGTATGCACAGACGAATTGAAGAAACTGCCCACAGGAAAAATACATGCACATCAACTGGTTGCTTAATATCGAAAGATGGTACGCTTATCGTGGAAAAAGACAAAATATTAGACAGATGGGAGAGTACATTAAAGACCTTTTTGAAGATGACAGAAACGAATAACACATTATAAGAAAGAACTTTGAAGGACCACCATAATTAAAGATGAAGTTAGAGCAGCACTGAAAAAGATGAAACCAGGAAAAGCCCCAGGACCAGACAACATTACTACAGAGATGATTGAAGCCCTGGAGGAATTTGGTACTAAAAAAATAACTGTCCTCCTAAATGAAATTTACGACACTGGAAAAATCCCCAAAGATATGTCAAAATCAATTTTCATTGCACTTCCAAAGAAGACAGGGGCTGTAGAATGCCAACTTCATTGCACAATCAGTTTGATGAGTCATGTAACAAAACTCCTATTAAGAATAATCATGATGAAACAAGGAATAGAATCAAATGAGAAATAGCAGATGAACAGTGTGGATTTGTGGAAGGGAAAGGAACTATTAATGCCATATATATCCTAAGAACTATCACTGAGAGGTCAATTGAGATGATCAAGGTTCTATGTTTTTGCTTTGTTGATTATACCAATGCTTTCGATCGGGTAAGACATGAACAATTGATCAACTAACTAGAAAGACCCAATATTGATGGAAAAGATCTACAAATAATCAGAAATATGTATTGGGAACAAACATCTGCAATGAGAATAGAAAACGATATAAGCTCTATCCAAAACATCAAACGAGGAGCCAAACAGGGTTGTATCATGAGAAACCTAGAGGATGACCCTGGATTACAGGTTGGAGGAAAAATGATAAACAACATTCGATACGCAAACTACACCGCACGCGTGCTAATTGCAGAAAATGAACGGGACCTACAAAACCTTGTGAATATACTAGAAATAGAAAGTAAATGTAAGGGGTTGGAACTAAATAGCAGGAAGATTGAAATCATGGTGATCAGTGAAAAACACGAAATCCCCTCATGCAAAATAACAGCAAACGGCACAACCTTGAGACAGGTTGATAAGTTTAAATACCTGGGAACGATCATTTCACCAGATGGCAGATGCACATCAGAAATAGCCATCATAATCGGCCAAGCCAAAACAGCATTCAAGAAGATGACAAGCATTCTTACCAACAAATGCCTATCAATTAACATCAGGAAGAGAGTTCTGGAATGTTATATAGAACTAATACTGTTATACGGTTGTGAGGCGTGGACAGTCTACAAGCAAAGCCAGAACAAGATTGAGCAGCCGAGATGTGGTTGCTAAGAAGAATGTTGAGAGTTCCATGGACAGCAAAGAAAACAAACAAGACAGGCTTGATGGAGGCAGACACAAGAAGATCATTGATAAGGAAGATTAGGAAAAGACACGCAACCTGTATAGGCCATTTTATGAGGAAAGGGGAATTGGAGTACCTGGTCACAATTGGAAAGCTGGAGGGAAAGAGAGCACCGGTAGACCCAGGGAGAAGATACTAGACGGACTTGCAGAGTGGCTGAAGACAAAGAGGGTGGAAGAGATGCTTGAGGCAACACGAGATAGAGACAAATGGAAGTCCATGATCGCCAAGACCATGCGGCAAGGCACCTGATGATGATGATGATGATGATGATGATGATGAACAGAATTGTGTTGGTGTTCACAGTCAGTTAATGTGTTTGGAAAGCAATCTGTGTGTTCTTGTGTAGACACCAATTTATGCGTTCCCTGCGAGTGTATACGTTATTTAATTTACGTGAGAAAGTGCGCACGAGATTCACGAAGGGTATCTCAATTGTGTTAGTTTTCTGGGAGTTCAGTGTGTAGGCAGGTGTGATGATGGATTTAAGTTAAGTGTGGGTTTAAATAGCTGTGTTTGTTTCACTAGAATTATTGTCTGAGAATTACTTCGGCATCTTATGGTAGTGTATTGGTATGGATGAGTAACACTGCTTGTGTGTGTTTATTGTATAGAAGAATGAAGATAATAGTCAACGGTGTGTCACATACATTTTTTGTGAATGATTCTGGTGAAAACAGAGTAGTTTGTGGCCAATAAATGTATCATGTTCATTAAACCCAAATTTAGTTTATTTGGAGGATTCGACTGGGGTGTAGAAATCATTGATGCTCTAGATGAATTTGGTATTAAAAAAATAATAACACCAGAAAATCCCTAAAGATATGTCAAAGTCAATTTTCATTGCACTTCCAAACAAAGCAGGGGCTATAGAATGGGAACTCCATCGTACAATCAGCTTGACGAGTCATATGACAAAAATATCTATGGAGAATAATAATGACGAGGACAAGGATAGAATCAAAACAGAAATGGCAGGAGGACAATGTGGATTTGTTGACGGGATAAGGAACTACTAATGCTATATACATCCTAAGGATTTTCATGGAAAGATGAATTGTGTTGAATAAGAATTCATATTTATCTTTTGGTAATTATACTAAGGCTTTTGATCAGGAAAACACGATCAACTAACTGGAACAATTCAGTATTGATAGAAAAGATAATAGGATAATTAGGATTATGTATTGGAAAGAAATAGAAGCAACGAGAATAGAAAATTATATAAACTTTTCGAAATGTTAAAAAGAGGGGTTAGACAGGGATGTGGTCTGTCTCCATATTTGTTTCATTTTACAGCAAAATCATCATGAGAAACCTCGAAGAATGCTCTGGGATAAGAAAAAACAACAACAACAAGAAATCCCGTCATTTAAAATAACAGCAATTGCCACAACATCGAGACAAGTTGATAAGGTTAAATGTCTGGTAACCGTCATCTAATCAGACGGCAAATGCACATCAGACGTATCCAACAGAATTAGTCAAGCTAAAACAGTATTCAAAAAAATGAAAATGTTTTCACCGAGAAATGCCTATGAATTAACATCAGGAAGAGAGTTTTTTTAGTGTTATGTAAAACAGATGCGAAACCTGGACAATCAAAATACAAAGTCAGAACAAGATTGAGGGAGCGCAAATGTGGTTTCTAAGGAGAATGTTAAGAATTCAGTGAACATCAAAGAAAACAAACAAGACAGTCTTGAAAGAAGCAAACACAAAAAGAACATTATTGAAGACTACAAAAGACAAGCAACATTTACAGGACATTTTATGAGGATAAGAAATTTGAACACCTAATCACAACATAATAGCTAGAGGGAAAAGGGCAACATATAGACTCAGGGAGAAAATATTAGTTTTGCAGTTTGGTTGGGGGTACAAAAGGTGGGAGACATACTTGCAGCGACAAAAAAGTGATTCGTTATGGAGGGGTATCATTACCAATGTCATGTGGCATGACAAATGATGATAATGTACGTCTAATGCAACAACTGCATGCTATTCACAACAACACCTGTGTCATATATACACACCATCTCCTCTTTCCCATACACAAATAGCTACACATGTATGTATGCAAACAATAATGCTGCAGATCACCAGGTAAAAATGTATTGCATGGCCTTATCATAATCATCAACTGGTAACACTGTCAATCTGGACAAAACTGTGACGATGATTGAAGTATGATCAATGTTTCAGCTGGAGAATGTGCCTTCCGTTTTATGGTACCATTTGTTTGGAACTCATCGCCAGATGATTTCAGGGATCTACCAGTGCCTTGCCACTTCAAGTCATAGTTAAACGTGTCTCTTTACAGTTAAAACTTACCTGGGTTTCACCAAAGTCTTCCAATGCTGATAATTACTCCTATATCAACGTGTACTCCCATATCCAGGTATTGATTATGTAGCATTGTGTAGTCTTTCTTATATGTAAGGCCTACATGTTTGTGGTTGTCAGAAGCATACTAAGGCTTGAACAGTAAATAGACGAATATAGAAAGAAAGAAAGAAAGAAAGACAGAAAGACAGAAAAAAGAAAGAAAAGAAAGAAGAAAGAAAGAAAAAAAAAAGAAAGGAAAAAAAACTGCCCACTCTCCTACCCTACAAACACAACTCACAACATATTGAGCCTCATGAAGATGGGTAAACTAATTCACACATTATTTATTTGTATCAATATCCTAAGCGCAAACAGCAAAATAAACCACCTCCCCAAAATCAGAATACACAAACACACACGCTTGAATTGTACAAAATAATGCGCACCATACAATATCACAACTAGCGCGTTATCTGTGTATTACCCACAGGAGGGACCTGTAACAGATTCCCCAAGTACACTATTTCACATGTGTACCCCCTTTTCCTGCATATACATACATTCACATATATCTAGATATCTACATTATCAATAGCTAAACACAGTTGATGTTCAAACTTCACCTTCCAGGATGAACCCTATCAGACGTATGGATACTGATGCTCCTTTAATCACCAAAGATATTGATGTTCTTAACTGTTCGCATCACATGTAGATGTCAATGGGTGGCAGGATCATGGCTGTGTAATTGTCTTTTCACACAGCTACAAACATTTTTCTCCAAAATGACAATAAAAGTTATTTAGAAGGTATTTGGCACTGATTGACAACCTGCTGACCATCTCTTCCATGAACTGTCGGAAGATATTCACCAGCCTAAACTGGCACATCCACCCTGTGTGCACATTGTGATCAGGGATGTGGTGTCGTATTTCTCCTGAAAATGACACACAGCTGGCTGGCGTAGGCTGGATTCCCTCATGCTGGAGAAGCCCTGACCAGGAAGATTACAAATTTATTAAGAAAAGATGCAGATCCAAATACCTGAAAATGTTTCATACTCTGCCAAAAACCAAAGTGAAGTCATGGAAACTGGAATTATAGCATGTTTGATTTCTAAGCTACATTTTCCTTTACCAATAAACCAATGATGCATGTCACCTTCAAGACAAGTCTCATCTCGTCTTCCTGATAGTCCATTTACATTAACACTTTGGCATCGTCAGCTGGCTATTTGACCTACTTCTCTGCAGTCGTGCCAGCTGCCACTGACTACTTTCACTGGAAACGTGCATTTTTAGGCGCCCCAAATGACTAACATCAACATGTAGGGTATGGTTAGAAAGGTAAGTTAATCCTCTTTAAGGATATCTACAGTATAAGGTTTGTTCAGACACGCTTTGAGGTTATTTGTGCAATGAACTATCATGGTTGAGGAGCATTACAGACAAATATTTCATTCATTCAGCAGATGTAAACAAAACAGAAAAAAGAGACTCAGCAATTCTCCATGACTTGTATTATCTGATCAGAAGCTCAGAAAAGCACACACACACACACACACACACAAATTCCACAATCCTGAGTGAACAGCGATATCGCGCATTCGCAGGGCGCTCCATTTTGCCTTTGTTTCAGTGAAGCACGCGGTTCGGGTGACGTTGTTCTCGCGCCCGTAAAATTCTTCAAATAGACTTTTTACTCGGGAAATCACTCTCACAGTATTTAGAAATGGTTACTTGATACTATAATAGAGGTTGTTTCCCTAAGACCGTAACTGGCTTCACGTAGGAATTTTCTAACGCAAGACGCTAGAATCCTAGCGTTACGTTGTCAGCGGCGAGCTTGCTGAACGCTATACCCCTAGCATTCCGGCACCTGCGGTTCTCCGCGAGAACGTTAGTGGGCTAGCGTTACGATGTGAAAAAGTTAACCCAACATCAACATACTCTAGTCAGAGCTCAAGAATTTAAACAGGCACTGGTTAAATTAAACAAAAATATCATCTACCAATAATAACCACTTTCTCCCCACCAGAACTATTTCACAATAAAACAAAAATGTTTGCGACACACTATTGACTGATTATGAAGCTCTACAATATACTCGCGTCATTCACAGAAAATTGTTCTTATGAAACAACGTCACAACTATATTTTTGGTCTAAAATTTAACTTGAATCCATGTCGACCATCTACATAGCATTATGGTACGTATGCACACATTGCACAATCTGATCACTTTTTCCTCAAAAACCCAAATGCATTCCTGCACTTAAATTAAATAATACATGCCCTCGAAGCGAAAACAAACATTGATGGTTACACCACATTACAAGTTCGTTTTCCGAAAGCATGAATCATCCATGTTACTGACAGTGTACGCACTTCCACACTTGAATTCATGTACCCTCAAAGCGATCGCAAAAATTTGGTGCTTATCTAAAAGCACCAGTTCCCTTTCTCAACAGGTTAAACGTCCTGATTACCAATTACTCGTGAATGCCAACATAATTTAGATAGCTTCTTGCAATTCTTGTGCACACTTCTGCACGAAAATATATACACTTGCAGCGAACGCAAAATTAAATGCCACAATAGCACACAGTTTGCTTCACAACTTCCAAGGCAAACATGTTTTACGCTAAAGGAAAAATAGGGCCTACGCCTTACCTGAAACGACTTCTCTTCAATGCCCTAGGGCAGCAGGTCCATCTACGACGCTGGATTCCTACTTACATTAACAAACATAAACCACTTGCTGCCATTTGCTAGCAAAGGTTCAGGTATGCTTCCACTAGTATATGGATATCCTTCACGATATAACCCACAAGTTGTGATCAAGAGTTTGCAACTCCACACAGATATTTGAGTAACACACGCTTCTTACGGAACACACGAAACATAAACTAGCTTATTTACGAGAAACTCTATGAAGATTTCGTACAAACATGCACAGGAATCCACATGTACACGTGGCTTATACGAGGTTGAAACAGAATCCAGTACGTCGATTTTTCTTTCTTTCATGGAAGGAGGGAGGACAACAAGTAACGATGTGAGAAGGCCTGTGCAAGGTGTGCAACAGTGGAGACAATGGGGACAGTTGTACCTAAACTGCGACCAAGATTCAGATTGGGCCGGGATAAATAGGTATGTGTGTATGCATGGTTAGACTGTGTTAATAAGTATTGATAATGGTATGTGTATGAGTGTTTCTATCTTCTGTGTGTGTATGCGTGTGTATGTGGTGTGGATGTGGTGTGTATGTGGTGTGGATGTGGTATGTATGTGGTGTGGATGTGCGTGTATGTGTGTGTAAGAGGTACTTATCCTTCTGTGTGTATTACACACTGTGTCTTATCAATGAGTCCTGCGCAGTGAGTCCAGACGAACTTGGAGAATAGCGAAATCTGAATCAAAGTAACTGCCAGCGTTTCAATGAAATACGAACCAGAAAAACACAAAATTAGAAAAGAGTGCGTATTTGGAGAACAACGCTATACAAGAATGATGTGTTAATATTACATTCGTTACAGAAAGGGCACTGTGCGAAAACAACAGATTAAAATTCATGGATGTTCTCTTAAAAAAGCAAACACAGCATGGCTTGCAGCCTGTAGGGTACTTTATTTGTACATGGAGTATGGCAGAAAACATGACCCTCTTGCAGATCTGATCACATCTGAGGTGGTATTCACAAGTCTGAATCAATTGGTTTAAACAGAGTAACTGTTGGGGCAAACAAGAGGTCTTGTAGCAGGACTCGGATCTGTACATCAAAATGAAAATATCTCGATACCTCCCAGGTTCGACGCATGCCAGGTTCGACGCATGCCAGGTTCGATACGTCCCAGGTTCGATACGTCCCAGGTTCGATGCACCCCTTATCAAAATCACTTAACGCCATTACAGTCATCAAAACTCTCCAGGTCAGATACCAAAGTTGTTGAGATATATAAATGGAACAATTGTCATTAATTTTCATTTAAACGCGAGCCAACGTTTCACGAGGCAACCTTCTTTAAAGGATTCAGTACACTATATTAAGCGTGTATTTTTTTTTCACATTTATTCAGGCAATTATTTTAGCTGACTGAAATGAAACAGGAGATTTTCTTACTTTGGTGAATCAGGACTTACAACAGACACGTCAAGAGACTGACAGATTTGAATAGACGAAACTGACAGGCGAAATATGTTTTCTCAAAGACTAAGCTATGCTGTGTACGATGAGTTGTGAGTGCGTGCAAGTTGTCCACAAAAAGCGTGTTCAGAACACTGGCTTGCCTGAGATTCGTTTTCCCCAGTTCTTCTTTGGAGTGATCAACTTGCCTAAACCAGGGTCTGTAGCAAAACAGTTTCATCAGAGAAATTTGCCTTGGGCAGGAAGATTAGCAGGTGCACACTCAGAAATGGTGACATCAAGATGTTGATACTTTGTAACATATCATCATCGTCATGTGCCCTGCTGCATGGCATTGGCGATCATGGCCCTCCATATGCATCTACTCCCTGTTGCTGCAACTGTATCTTCCACCCTCTGTCTCTTTGGCCACCCTGCAAATCCCTGGGTCTACCATGTGTTCTCTTTCCCTCCAGCTTTCCTGTTGTGACCAGGCACTCTAATTCCCCTTTCCTCATAAAATTGCCTATAAAAGTTGCTTGTGTTTGCCTAATCTTCTTTATCAAGTAGCCTAACAGTGTCATATTCTACAAGGCTTATCGTATTGTAAAACTTGTTTTTGTCAAATTGTTGTTTTCATTGTTTCTGTAAATAACAAAAATGGGGAGGAGTACGAGGATGGTGATGATTCACCAATTATTCGTTGTGATTGTTGTTGACGTTGTTGTTGCTGTGACCTATACCATAAAGACGTTTCACTAGTATGACAAAGAGCTAACTTTTTGGTCACTTTTCCAGAAAGACAGCATGCTCCAAATTCACTTCTTCAAGTAGCCTAACAGTGTCATAACTCTAAAAGGCCTACCCACCTTAATGTAATATAGAATGTAGTCTTACATACTTTGTTACTTTTCAGTTTCAATGGGTCAGAATTTACACAACAAAAAACGTATTGGGATTGGCAGGCAACACAGGTAAACCACAGAAGAAGAAGAAAGTACTATGCACTTTTCTCCAATTCTGATGATAGGCCCAGATCACTCTCTGTGAAATATTAAAGCTATCGAGATTTACGTGCACACCAGCCCAGATTATGTCGGTAAAATATACACATGACTGAATTATATTCGTCTACTA
This sequence comes from Monoplex corrugatus, assembly GCA_030674185.1. Taxonomy (NCBI): domain Eukaryota; kingdom Metazoa; phylum Mollusca; class Gastropoda; order Littorinimorpha; family Ranellidae; genus Monoplex; species Monoplex corrugatus. The sequence continues at coordinate 12,402 of JAPXFY010001968.1, read as the reverse complement.
TTCTCGCCACAAGTTTCACTCTCTAGTGATATAAGTTATCTGGCAATGCTTATAAAACCATGAGCTCTACACACGCACACTCACCCTCTCCCTCCCATACACACACTTTCCTAATCACAAACGAACTTTTCATTTTCATAATAAGCATATGATATATCCACCATCCCGTCCACAACACCTACCCACTTCTCTGAAAACAGAAGCCTTTCTTTCAAGCTCAAATCACACCATAAATCACAGAACAATGAACGCACATGATTTATGTCATTGTGCACGGATTGAAGCACATGGTGCTATGGTGAACAGGAGTTACTGAAATGATTTATGCCGTGCTACAGTTAAAGCGAGAGAAGCAACAAGAATATTTTGTTCAATGATAAAAATCGCTTGATTTATTGTCAGGCAGACAGTAACATGATGCTGTGCAGTCATGTTCCCTTCATATTGATTACAAACACTCTTACAAGTCTCACACATCAAATACACTTCTGTTCTTTTGATTTTCGTTACATTCATGTGTATATCTCTATTCTAATTGTGACTTGTGTGCAGTGTTTCGTCATGTATTTATTTAATCCTTCTGTGGTGGATTTCTATCCCATTGCTTTTGTGTGGTAGTTTTCCATCCCACTACTGATCAGAATGATTGTGGTGCGTCTCCTTAAAAAATGGTGGTTTCTCATTTACACAATTTACCATACAACAATTCCCTTTGTTGAACACACCAGCAATCATTATCATACTTTAACAGTTAAGCGACCTGCATGCTTCACATTATGGTGCAGTACGCTATGCACACGTATACCCATGCAGAGAGAGAGAGAGAGAGAGAGAGAGAGAGAGAGAGAGAGAGAGAGAGAGAGAGAGAGAGAAACGTAGGCTCCATTACTTAAGTATCACTTAAATGTCCAACAGTTTGCTCTCTTGATTTCTCTTTGCACTCTGTTCTTCCATTGATAAAGTTGTGTCTCACGCAGAAAACAAGCCTTTTGAATATAGAGTCAATGTGAAGAAAGTGTCAGAAATCAATAATTATTGAGTATCATCTATGTAACAGTGTCAGAAATCAATAATCAGTGTTTTTCTTGAGTATCATCTACATATATGTAACACCTTGTCCGAAATCAATAATCCTTGTTGTTTCTTCTTCAGTACATTTTTGCAACAACATTTCAGGAGACAATGACTATTGATGTTTATTCGTGTTTTTAGTTTTGTTTTACAACATGCTTCAATTTATCTTAAAACTTAACGCGTTCTATTTCATTTACATAAAAAATAAAAATAAGAATTAAACTGTGCAGACGTAATGACAGGTAAGGAAACAGACGTGTGGGGTGTTGAAATGTGTAATCCTATATGTCAAGGGTGTCATGAATGTTTTCTTCATAGTTTCTTTCGTAAAAATAGTGTTTATTTGTCTCTGTATGCGTGTGTATGTGTGTGTTACACCACATTAGTTTCAGAGAACACTAGGGAGAGTGGACAGCAGGAGGAACTCAAAGAAGATGACCCGACAGACAGGTGTAAGAACAGATCACTAAACTACAAATTACCACATAACAGACATTATGCAGTGTCAAAAAGACAGACAATTCCAAATTCTGACAACAACAAATGATTCGTGTTTGGGACAAGATAACCGGAAGGAGGAAGTAGGGGGGAGATAGTAGGCCGAGTAGAAGGGAAAGAGATGAGGAGGGAAATTGACAGAAAAAGATTGAAGGGGAAAGGATGCATGACTAGAAGTTATTGCGAGTTCAACATATAATTACCGAAAGATACGTGTGCACACACACACAAACACAAACAAGCAAACACAGTAACGCAAATGCGCACACACACATGCTCACGCCCACGCCCTTTAGCCTTACACATAATATGATATATAATAATATATGATATCTAATAGGCCTACATATAAAATAAAAATCATTTCACTAATACTAAATATACATGTAGATATAAATAAAGACATACATGAATAGTAAGTAAATAAATGATAAGTCAATGAATGAAAAAAACATCAAAAGTCACATATACTAAGTTAATCAATAAAAGAAAAAAACGAATAAGCAAAACATGATCAACCAATCAATCAGTCAGGCAATCAATCATCCAATCACTCTGTCAATAAATCACTTAATGAAGAGTACAAAAACACATACAAACACACAAAGATTGTAATAAATTAACACACACTCACATGCATACACAAGCATAGAAGCGAGAAGATACTGTATTAAATCAACAAACAATCACTGAACCAACAGACAATCCACAGATCAAACATTCATAACAAAACAAAAAGACATATGTACACTATCACTGTAGAAACTCAGGATGGTCGCTGTATATGGGACTGTCCAGTCTCACAAGTTCAGGTATGGTTGTTGTGATGACAAACAGCTGTTGGCAGGAAGGAGCAGTCTGTTCGTGCCCAAAAACAAATCAGTCTGCCTGGTCTGGTGGACCTTTGGGACAAGCAGCACATCACACAGTGGATGAGTGGAGTCCAGGCTAAATGGCTCCCAGGCGCTTGACATTTTTCATCTCAAAGTGTGTCTAGAGGTCAATGACAGGGCGGTCAATCTTACCAGCTGTCTTGCTTACCTTGGACAGCCTGCTCCATGAAGCTGCCAATGAAGCAGAAGCTGTTGGAGGTAAGTACTTACTCGACTGTTGCCTTGTATAAAAGTTCCAGCATTCTTGCACCCACTCCAAACGAGATTAGGCTTCTCAAGAAGTAGAGGCGCTGGTTGCCCTTCTTCAGCAGGGCCTGGGAGTTAGCAGACCAGTCAAGCTTGCTGTCATGGATGAAGCCTAGGTACTTGTACTGTGGAACCACCAGCTCCACCTTCTTCTCCTTGATGACCAGTGGGAAAGGCTTTGGCAGTTTCCTGCAGAAGTCAGCAACCATCTCATTGGTCTTTTGCCACGTTCAGGAGGAGATGGTCTTCGTCACAGCAACACAGCAGAATTCGTGAAGGAACTCTAATTTGCCGTGACAAAGCTTACCAGCAAAGGGCCATTTAAGAATTTCACCTGGAGGTTGACCTTGGTGGAGCAACGAGAGTCCGAAGTGTGAACAGCACAGTGGAGAGGACGCACCCCTCCAGTGATCTGGTGTTTCTACTGACCTTTGCTGAATCGTGACGGTTCTCAAGCACCATACCAGTCTTTTCCCGTCTCTATGAGATACCCAAAAACGTTATGATGTGTTACTGTTGGCATTTAGGATGAGTAATTGTGTTGGTAACGTATGTTTCATGTATCGTACGTTATGTGCTGTGAACAGTCGTGACCATGTAGTGTCTAATCGTTCGTATCACATTGTTACATCGATGTACTCATGTTCGTCAGGTATTGTACTATATGCTTAGAACGTTAGGGAAGGTAGACTGGTTTGACGCTAGGAGTTGAGAACTGTCCATAGCGCGGAAGTGTTTTCATCCACGGAAGTTGGGAAGCAAACTGGTTGTTGTCTGGTAGGCACTAATCTTTATGTTCACTGCCAGTGCATATATTATCAAGTTTACAGGTGGAAATGTGCACGAGATTTGTAAGGGGCTATCAGAATTGGATGAGTCCAGGAGATAATACCAAAACCACATTGACCTCATGCTGATTAATTAAGAATCTAGAAATTCTTTATTGTCAGCAAAAACACTACCAGGCGCAGACTGCAACAGTGACCAAAATCCTGTAGTGGGAAGATTTAGGCTGAAATTAAGGAAAAGGAAACAGACCAAAAGCAACATCAAACTAAATCTTGGACTATCAAAGACAGATGAAGTGATACGTTAAAAAAATGATGTACATGTTCAAAACAAATTCAGTGCTCTGGAAAACGTTGGTGACAGTGAGGAACAGTGGACAAAGTTGAAAAATTCGATAAATGAAGCTTGTGAAGAAATCCCTGAAGTAGATAGAAAAGCAAAAAAGAACTGGATGACAAAACAAATTTTAGGCTTGATAGAGGAACGGAGGAAGGCAAAGAGAAACGAGGAGATATACAGGAAGATAAACAAAGAAATCAGGAATAGGTGCAATGAAGCTAAGGAAGTTTGGCTGAAAACAAAATGCAAAGAAATAGAAGACCGACACAAAAAGGATCCTCAGGTATGCACAGACGAATTGAAGAAACTGTCCACAGGAAAAATACATGCACATCAACTGGTTGCTTAATATCGAAAGATGGTACGCTTATCGTGGAAAAAGACAAAATATTAGACAGATGGGGAGAATACATTAAAGACCTTTTTGAAGACGACAGAAACGAAGAACACATTATAAGAAAGAACGTTGAAGGACCACCCATAATGAAAGATGAAGTTAGAGCAGCACTGAAAAAGATGAAACCAGGAAAAGCCCCAGGACCAGACAACATTACTACAGAGATGATTGAAGCCCTGGAGGAATTTGGCATAGAAAAAATAACTGTCCTCCTAAATGAAATTTATGACACTGGAAAAATCCCCAAAGATATATCAAAATCAATTTTCATTGCACTTCCAAAGAAGACAGGGGCTGTAGAATGCCAACTCCATCGCACAATCAGTTTGAGTCATGTAACAAAACTCCTATTAAGAATAATCATGATGATAACAAGGAATAGAATCAAATGAGAAATAGCAGATGAACAGTGTGGATTTGTGGAAGGGAAAGGAACTATTAATGCCATATACATCCTAAGAACTATCACTGAGAGGTCAATTGAGATGAATAAGGTTCTATGCTTTTGCTTTGTTGATTATACCAAGGCTTTCGATCGGGTAAGACATGAACAATTGATCAACTAACTAGAAAGACCCAATATTGATGGAAAAGATCTACAAATAATCAGAAATATGTATTGGGAACAAACATCTGCAATGAGAATAGAAAACGATATAAGCTCTATCCAAAACACCAAACGAGGAGTCAGACAGGGTTGTATTTTGTCACCAGATCTGTTTTCACTTTACAGCGAAAACATGAGAAACCTAGAGGATGACCCTGAACTGAATGTTGGAGGAAAAATGATAAACAACATTCGATACGCAGATGACACCGTGCTAATTGCAGAAAATGAAAGTGACCTACAAAACGTTGTGAATATACTAGAAATAGAGAGCAGGAAGATTGAAATCATGGTGATCAGTAAAAAACACGAAATCCCCTCATGCAAAATAACAGCAAACGGCACAACCTTGAGACAGGTTGATAAGTTTAAATACCTGGGAACAATCATTTCATCAGATGGCAGATGCACATCAGAAATAGCCATCAGAATCGGCCAAGCCAAAACAGCATTCAAGAAGATGACAAGCATTCTTACCAACACATGGCTATCAATTAACATCAGGAAGAGAGTTCTGGAATGTTATATAGAAATAATACTGTTATACGGTTGCGAGGCGTGGACAATCAACAAGCAAAGCCAGAACAAGATTGAGGCAGCCGAGATTTGGTTTCTAAGAAGAATGTTGAGAGTTCCATGGACAGCAAAGAAAACAAACGAGACACAAGAAGATCATTGATAAGGAAGATTAGGAAAAGACACGCAACCTGTATAGGCCATTTTATGAGGAAAGGGGAATTGGAGTATCTGGTCACAATGGGAAAGCTGAAGGGAAAGAGAGCACCGGGTAGACCCAGGGAGAAGATACTAGACGGATTTGCAGAGTGGCTGAAGACAAAGAGGGTGGAAGAGATGCTTGAGACAACACGAGATTGAGACAAATGGAAGTCCATGATTGCCAACATCATGCGGCAAGGCACCTGATGATGATGATGATGATGATGATAATGATGATGATGATGATCAGAATTGTGTTGGTGTTCACAGTCGGTTAATGTGTTTGGAAAGCAATCTGTGTGCTCCTGTGTAGACACCAATTTATGCGTTCGCTGTTAGTTTATACGTTATTAAATTTACGTGAGAAAGTGCGCACGAGATTCACGAAGGGTATCTCAATTGTGTTAGTTTTCTGGGAGTTCAGTGTGTAGGCAGGTGTGATGATGGATTTAAGTTAAGTGTGGGTTTAAATAGCTGTGTGGTTGTTTCACTAGAATTAATATCTGTGAATTACTTCGGCATCTAATGGTAGTGTATTGGTATGGATGAGTAACACTGATTGTGTGTGTTTATTGTGTAGAAGAAAGAAGATAATAGTCAACGGTGTGTCACATACATTTTTTGTGAATGATTCTGGTGAAACCAGAGTAGTTTGTGGCCAATAAATGTATCATGTTCATGCTTAGTTTATTTGGAGGGTTCGACTGGGGTGTAGAAATCATTGAGGCTCTACATGTGTAGATGAATTTGGTATTAAATAATAATAACACCAGAAAATCCCTAAAGATATGTCAAAGTCAATTTTCATTGCACTTCCAAACAAAGCAGGGGCTATAGAATGGGAACTCCATCGTACAATCAGCTTGACGAGTTATATGACAAAAATATCTATTGAGAATAATAATGACGAGAACAAGGATAGAATCAAAACAGAAATGGCAGGAGGACAATGTGGATTTGTTGACGGGATAAGGAACTACTAATGCTATATACATCCTAAGGATTTTCATGGAAAGATGAATTGTGTTGAATAAGAATTCATATTTATCTGTTGGTAATTATACCAAGGCTTTTGATCAGGAAAACACGATCAACTAACTGGAACAATTCAGTATTGATAGAAAAGATAATAGGATAAATAGGATTATGTATTGGAAAGAAATAGAAGCAACGAGAATAAAAAATTATATAAACTTTTCGAAATGTTAAAAAGGGGTTAGACAGGGATGTGGTCTGTCTCCATGTTTGTTTCATTTTACAGCAAAATTATCATGAGAAACCTAGAAGAATGCTCTGGGATAAGAAAAAAAAACAACAACAAGAAATCCCCTCATTTAAAATAACAGCAATTGGCAACAACATCGAGACAAGTTGATAAGGTTAAATGTCTGGTAACCGTCATCTAATCAGACGGTAAATGCACATCAGACGTATCCAACAGAATTAGTCAAACTAAAACAGTGCCTATGAATTAACATCAGGAAGAGAGTTTTTTTTAGTGTTGTGTAGAACAGATGCGAAACCTGGACAATCAACATACAAATCAGAACAAGATTGAGGGAACACAAATGTGATTTCTGAGGAGAATGTTAAGAATTGAATGAACATCAAAGAAAACAAACAAGACAGTCTTGAAAGAAGCAAACACAAAAAGAACATTATCGAAGACTGCAAAAAGACATTTACAGGACATTTTATGAGGATAAGAAATTTGAACACCTAATCACAACATAATAGCTAGAGGGAAAAGGGCAACATGTAGACTCAGGGAGAAAATATTAGTTTTGCAGTTTGGTTGGGGGTACAAAAGGTGGGAGATATACTTGCAGCGACAAAAAAGATATTCGTTATGGAGGCTATCATTACCAATGTCAATTGGCATGACAAATAATGATAATGTATGTATAATGCAACAACTGCACACTATTTACAACAACACCTGTGTCATATATACACACCATCTCCTCTTTCCCATACACAAACAGCTACACATGTATGTATGCAAACAATAATGCTGCAGATCACCAGGTAAAAATGCATTGCATGGCCTTATCATAATCATCAACTGGTAACACTGTCAATCGGGACAAAACTGTGACGATGATTGAAGTATGATCAGTGTTTCAGCTGGAGAATGTCCCTTCCGTTTTATGGTACTATTTCTTTGGAACTCATTGCCAGATGATTTCTGGGGTCTACCGGTGCCTTGCCACTTCAAGTCATAGTTAAACGTGTCTCTTTACAGTTAAAACTTACCTGGGTTTCACCAAAGTCTTCCAATGTTGATAATTACTGCTACACCAATGTGTACTCCCATATCCAGGTACTGATTATGTAGCATTGTGTAGTCTTTCTTATGTGTACATGTTTGTGATTGTCAGAAGCATACTAAGGCTTGAACAGTAAATAGACGAATATAGAAAGAAAGAAAGAAAAAAAGAAAGGAAAAAAAAAAACTGTCCACACTCCTACCCTACAGACACAACTCACAACATATTGAGCCTCATGAAGACGGGTAAACTAATTCACACATTATTTATTTGTATCAATATCCTAAGCGCAAACAGCAAAATAAACCACCTCCCCAAAATCAGAATACACAAATACACACGCTAGAATTGTACAAAATAATGCGCACCATATAATACCACAACTAGCGCGTTATCTATGTATTACCCACAAGAGGGACCTGTAACAGATTCCCAAAGTACACTATTTCACATGTGTACCCCCTTTTCCTGCATATACATACATTCACATATATCTAGATATCTACATTATCAATAGCTAAACACAGGTGATGTTCAAAATTTCACCTTCCAGGATGAACCCTATCAGACGTATGGATACTGATGCTCCTTGAATCACCAAAGATATTGATGTTCTTAACTGTTCGCATCACATGTAGATGTCAATGTGTGGCAGGATCATGGCTGTGTAATTATCTTTTCACACAGCCACAATCTTTTTTTCCCAAAATAACACTAAGAGTTATTCAGAAGGTATTTGGCCCTGATAACAACCTCCTGATTGACAACCTGCTGACCATCTCTTCCATGAACTGTCAGAAGATATTCACCAGCCTAAACTGGCACATCCACCCTGTGTGCACATTGTGATCAGGGATGTGGTGTCGTACTCCTCCTGAAAATGACACACAGCTGGCTGGCGTAGGCTGGATTCCCTCGTGCTGGAGAAGCCCTGACCAGGAAGATTACAAATTTATTAAGAAAAGATGCAGATCCAAATACCTGAAAATGTTTCACACTCTGCCAAAAACCAAAGTGAAGTCATGGAAACTGGAATTATAGCATGTTTGATTTCTAAGCTACATTTTCCTTTACCAATAAACCAATGATGCATGTCACCTTCAAGACAAGTCTCATCTCGTCTTCCTGATAGTCCATTTACATTAACACTTTGGCATCGTCAGCTGGCTATTTGACCTACTTCTCTGCAGACGTGCCAGCTGCCACTGACTACTTTCACTGGAAACGTGCATTTTTAGGTGCCCCAAATGACTAACATCAACATATAGGGTATGGTTAGAAAGGTAAGTTAATCCTCTTTAAGGATATCTACAGTATAAGGTTTGTTCAGACACGCTTTGAGGTTATTTGTGCAATGAACTATCATGGTTGAGGAGCATTTCAGACAAATATTTCATTCATTCAGCAGATGTAAACAAAACAGAAAAAAGAGACTCAGCAATTCTCCATGACTTGTATTATCTGATCAGAAGCTCAGAAATGCACACACACACCCACCCACACACACACACACACACACACACAAATTCCACAATCCTGAGTGAACAGCGACATCGCGCATTCGCAGGGCGCTCCATTTTGCCTTTGTCTCAGTGAAGCACGCGGTTCGGGTGACGTTGTTCTCGCGCCCGAAAAATTCTTCAAATAGACTTTTTACTCGGGAAATCACTCTCACAGTATTTAGAAATGGTTACTTGATACTATAATAGAGGTTGTTTCCCTAAGACCGTAACTGGCTTCACGTAGGAATTTTCTAACGCAAGACGCTAGAATCCTAGACAACAGCAGAAGGGCATCCAGGAGTCATGACCTGGATGTGGCCCGGCCCCCCGAGAGTGTAAGGAATTCAGGGCCGAAACACTTGTCTAAAGGGGGTTACTTCTCTGAAGACCTTCTGTTGTCTAGCTCTCCCTAGAGTTTCTTTCTACCTGCACATGGTCAGTCCATTGACTTCCGGGAATAGTTCGGAGGACATTCGGGAAAGACCGAAGGACACTGGGAAAGACTAGATCTGCGGGCTTTGTGGGTTGGCTTCCCACCTTGCCTTTGATAACATGCCACGAGTTTTTCAAATGAAAGATGCTCCCAGGATTCACCGAAAGGGGGAGAGAATGATGAATCCATCGGCACTGACTCCATCACGACTGGAAACGCACAACGGACCATGATTAATGACCAGTTGGAATTTCCGTGTGCGTGTGGAAGGAGATTCACCACCAAACGCGGCATGAAGATCCACAGGACAAAAATGGGCTGTTTGAAGACACATACGAACCAGCAGCAGCGCACTGCGATAGCAGGTGAGACGTTGGATGACCAAGGCCAGGAATTAAACCATAGTGCCAAGGACATCCACGCTGACGGTTCTGATGCGGATTTTGCACAAGCTCTTAATGCCAAACGTGGAAAACTCAATTTGCCGCCTGCCGGTGCAAAAGAACAATGGGAGAAATTAGATGAGGAATTTGTCCTTAAGCTGAATGCGCTAATAGGGAACAGTACGCTGGAACACAAACTTGACACATACGGAGACATCATATACTCTATCTGCAGGGACACTTATGGAGTGAAGCAGCCAAAGACAAAAACGCCTCCCCAGAAATCCAGAAGACAGCAACAGATGGAGAGCATCCGGAGGGAGAAAAGGAAGCTTAAAAAGCGAATGAAAACTGCCTCAGAATTCGAGAAGCAAGGGCTCCTGGAACTCTGGAAAGATCTGAAGGCCAAACACAATGCTCTCAGCAAAGTGGAATCAGCAAGGCGAAGAAAAAGCAAAAAGAAGAAGACTCAAGATCGTTTCTTCAAAGATCCCTTTGACTTTTCAAGAAAGCTGTTTGAACAACCCAAATCAGGGACTCTCACAGTGGGCAAGGAAACCCTAGAGCAGCATCTCAGGGAAACATATTCCGATTCTCAGCGCGAGGCACCACTTGAAATCCAGAATCTGGTTTGGCCTGCAGCGCCAGAAGGAAAATTCAATAACAAACCACCAACACTGGATGAAGTGAAGAACGTAGTAAAGAAAGCCAGAGCCAAGTCAGCACCTGGACCAAACGGAATACCATACCTGCTCTACAAGAAATGCCCAAAAGTGCTCGAGTGGCTCCACAAGATGATTCGATCAGCATGGAGGAACCAGAAGATCAGCGACCAATGGATGAGAGCTGAAGGAGTGTACATTCCGAAGGAGCAGAACTCCAGCAGCATCAATCAGTTCAGGCCAATATCACTTCTGAACGTCGAGGGGAAAATCTTCTTCTCTGTTATGGCAGCAAGATTGACGAAATACCTGACTGAAAACAAGTATCTGGATATGTCAGTCCAAAAGGGAGGCATACCAGGAATGCCTGGATGCTTGGAACATGCCACGTTGATTTGGGATGCCATCCAAAAAGCAAGAACAGAGAAGAGAGACATTGACGTAGTTTGGCTTGATCTGGCGAATGCATATGGATCAGTTCCACACGATATGATCCAGCTGGCTCTTGAAATGTATCACATCCCAGAAAACATCCGAACAATGCTGAGGAAGTATTTCCAAGGGTTCTCAATGCGGTTCTCTACCAAAGAATACACCACGGACTGGATAGACCTAGAGGTGGGCATTGCAATGGGCTGTGCAATCTCTCCCATACTGTTCGTGTTGGCAATGGAAGTCATCTTGAAAGCTGCAATGAAGAGTTCAGGTCCAGTGAATCTGGGAGATGGATACCAGATGCCTCCTCTGAAAGCTTTCATGGATGACACAACAGTCTTGTCCACGGATGAGGAAGAGACACACCAAATCTTAAAGCAGCTGGATGAGCTGGTGGCCTCTTCAAGAATGAGGTTCAAACCTAAGAAATCCCGAAGTCTCTCACTGCGAAAAGGAAAAGTGGCAGATTCAGTCAAATTCATGGTAGCCAACCAAGCCATCCCCACTATCACAGAAGAGCCAGTAAAAAGTCTCGGAAGATGGTATGATGACTCCCTGAAAGACACACAAAGGGGATGTGAAACCAAGCAAACAGCAGAAGAAGGCCTGAAGAAAATAGATAACTGCGGACTGCCAGGCAAATACAAAGTCTGGTGTCTACAGTTCATGCTGATACCAAAGCTGCTGTGGCCACTGCTAATCTATGACATTTGCACCAGCACAGTCGAAGCAATGGAAGCCAAAATCAACAAATACACAAGAAAATGGCTCGGTGTCCCACCTGGTCTCACTGATGTTGCATTCTACTGTCGTCAAGCAATGCTGAAGCTACCTCTCAAATCCATAGTGGAGGAATACAAAGTTGGAAAAGCAAGACTGTTGAGCATGCTGGAGGAATCGGAAGACAATATCGTGAGATCAGTTCATCCAAAGCTGAGAACTGGCAGAAAGTGGAAAGTCCAAGAGGCTGTAAACAATGCCAAGAGAAACCTCAGCATCAAAGAAATAATTGGACACACGCAAACCAACAGACAGGGACTGGGAGCAACAAAAATGCAGTGGTGGTCCAAAGCCAAAGGGAAGGAAAAAAGAGACATGATCATACAGGAGTTGAAGGAAGAAGAAGATGTCAAAAGAGTGCAGAAGGCAGTCCAGCA
>JAPXFY010000196.1:75000-78824 GCA_030674185.1 Monoplex corrugatus | reverse complement strand
ACAGTCTTGAAAGAGGAAAACAAAAAAAGAACTTTAAATAAAGAATTTTAAAAGGAAAAAAAGGGAAATTTAAGTTTTTGAGGAAAGGGAAAAATTTTGAGCTTCTGGCCCTTTGGGGGGAAAAAAAACCCCACCGGGTAGCCCCAGGGAGAACAAAATTGGGGGGACTTGTGGGGGGGATGAAGAAAGAAAGGATGGAAAAGTCCTTGCAGCGAAAAACAGTTTGGGTATGGGGGTATGATCATTAACGCCATGTGGGGGGGCACATAGTGATAAATGATTTTTTTTTTGGTGGACAGATTATGCGATCATTCCCATAACAATACACTTTTATAGACTGAAATTTTTTGTTCGCTTGTCTATAACAACATTATGGAGTGCACTTTTTCCGCACTTGGAATTCCACAACTGCCCAGGGGGACTGGAAATTGAAAAAACATGAAGATACCAAAACACAGACAAAAAACCCTTTTAGTTCAGTCTAACAACTAAACTCAGTCACTGTGTTTTGGTTTTTTTATCCTGTTTTACTTTACCTGCCCATTTTATTTGGCCAGGTCTTTGTGGCTACACAGCACATAGCAGTGAACGTTATATGAAATGAAACACATTATGAAGGACAAGCGTGTAAATGAGAAGAAGATGAAACAAAAGCAGAATAAGAAGAAAAAGAGTAATATAATGATGGTGATGACCGTGATGGTAGTGATGATGATGATGATGATGATGATGATGATGATGATGATGATGATGATGATGATGTATATTTTTACCTTGATATATCATACCAAAGTGTTAACAATAATTATGTAAAACAACCTATTACAGAATGAACCCAGCAGATGACACATCAGCAGAGCCAGTGAGCAAAAGGTCAAGGCTGAATGAAACAGAGAGATCTACTCACAGTATATCCCGACCAATTCGCACAACCACCACATACACTCCATTTACAATTAGAGACATTCTGTCTACAGCCAGACCGGCTGATTTCCCAATCAGAGTCACAACATCTGTCATGCAACCAGCTGCCTACACAATTACTCAAACTCCTTCAACAGTCACACCTATTCTTCCTAGCGTCAGACCAACTACCACTAAAACATCATACACTCCCTTTACAATAAAAGACATTCTTTCTACAGTCAGACCTACTCCCTCTCCACTCAGACCTACTCCTATTAGACCCTCTCCCACTAACATCAGACCTACTTCCATGGCATACACTTCCTTTTCTAACAGATATGTTGTTTCCAGACCCACTCTCTCTGTAATCAGACCCACTCCAACTACAATCACATACAGTCCTTTCACAGTGGAACACGCTCCATTGCCGCAGTAAATGAACATGGACTCTTTACAAGCAGAAATGTGTGGACACTGTCCCCATCCACACCAATGGATCTTGATGGGAATGCAGATCCTTCGCGTTCTGCTCAAAGCAGTGATCCTACATCTGGACTCCAACTATCTACTTACACCAGTGATATTCACAACAGTGATTTACAATCTGGAATGACTATGGATAACGTGACTGCTGCTTCAAATGTACATGCAGACCACGTAGTTGCCAACAGGGAACACGATAGTATTACTTCTTCTGAGTTTGGCTTATCTGATAAAAATGATCAAAAGCACAAGGTCGAACTCCTGCGTAATGAAGAAAGAACCATGAAACACACAAGACAGAAATATAAGTGTGATGTTTGTCGGGCAAGCTTCAGATGGCCTTATGGGTTAAAAAGACATACTCGAATACATACTGGAGAGAAACCATACACATGTGATCACTGTCCTGCAGCATTTGCTAATTCAAGCAATTTAAAAGAACATATGAGGATACACACGAAAGAGAAACCATATAAATGTCAACATTGTCCTGCTACATTTGCTCAGTCAAGCACTTTAAAAGTACATATGCGGACACACACGAAAGAGAAACTATGTAAATGTCATCATTGTCCTGCAGCATTTGCTGTTTCAGGTGCTTTAAAAAGACATATTCGGACACACACAAAAGAGAAACCGTATAAATGTCATGACTGTCCTGCAGCATTCGCTCATTCAAGCACTTTAAAAAGACATATCCGGACACACACAAAAGAGAAACCGTACAAATGTCATCATTGTCCTGCAGCATTCGCTCAGTCAAACACTTTAAAAGGACATATACGGACACACACGAAAGAGAAACCATACAAATGTCATCATTGTCCTGTTGCATTTGCTGATTCAGGCACTTTAAAAGTACACATCCGGACACACACAAAAGAGAAATCGTATAAATGTCATCATTGTCCCGCAGCATTTGCCCAGTCAAGCAATTTAAAACAACATATGAGGATACAAACAAAGGAGAAACCATACAACTGTCATCATTGTTCTGCAGCATTTGCTCGGTCAAGCACTTTAAAAAGACATATGCGGACACACAAAACAGAAACCATATAAATGTTATCATTGTTCTGCAGCATTTGCAAAGGTAAGCAGTTTGAAAGGACATATGAGGATACACACAAAAAGAGAAACCATATAATTGTTCTGAGTGCCCTACAAAATTTGGCCAAAGTGGTGACCATAATCGTCATGTGGAGATACACAAGGGTGACCAATCTTATAAATGTGACTAATGCACTGCCTCGTTTTCAAGATTACAGGATCTGACGAAACATGGTCATGTTCACAAAAGAAGAAACACTGTAGGTGTGACAGGTCAAACGTTTCTTTATCCCAACTGGACATGGACGTCAAAAATGCATATGCTAAATTGTTTTTATCATCATTATCATCACCATACCATCATCATTATCTCCAGTGTCATTACCATCCTCATCATCTTCATTATCATCGTCGTCATCACCATCATCATCATCATCATGTCATTTATTACACAAATTGATGAGAGTAGTTCAAATTGTGATGGAAACACAAATTTTTATGCGATTTGTTTTATCATTTTGTTCATATCATTATTAATAATACAATCAGGCACCACGATTTATTTGCAGAATATATCGGAAAAAGGAACAGGGTGGCAGAATAGTTTCTACGTTTGCCTTCCAGTGACTAAAATCGAGATTGTAGTGTCCGTTTTCGATTGAGGCCTCAACTTTTCCCCAAACTTTCACAGGAAAATCAATCTGAACGCCTAGTCCCTCGTAAGGGTCAGAAAAACAGTGAGACCAGTGTGTCTTCTGGCCTGCACATGCTTAAGATCACACAATAGTTGAAAATTATGAAGAGCAGGTCTTTCACTCAGCTGCCCTGGTATTAACCATTGGAGAGATAGGTTGATTTTCCAGGTCCCTCTCGCTGAAGGCTAGTTAGCTTTATTTGCCTTTCTAAAGTCTTATCAAAGAAAAGGATGGGCTGCACTGTGGTGACGCACTCTCATAGGGGAGAGATGTCCGAACTTTGCATGATAAATCTACTGTGACGAAAAGAAAAAACATGAATGTTAACATGAACACAAATATAAATATGTGAAAATGAATGCATTCTTAGACAAATCATTCATAATGATGTTATTAAAAATATGACATCGTAACCGTTTTCTTATGGTGTAAAGCAGAATCTCAATTGGATAAACAATGAATATATTCCAACCTTCTTGTGTGTATGTTGTTGTGTCATCCTGATTTTTCTCAGATGCATTTACCCATGCTGTTCTGTCCCACTGTGCACAAGATACGTTGCTACAAAGTCTGCATACTCTGTTTTCGTTGAGCGTGCACAATGGGTGCTGTTGTGCATTTTAATTCAGCTGCTGACATAACTAATGATTTTTAGCATACATATTTCATATTCTGCAAGCGTATATACAC
>JAPXFY010000196.1:62500-70000 GCA_030674185.1 Monoplex corrugatus | reverse complement strand
TCAGACGGATAGAAAATAAAGCAATACAAACTATTTCGTCCATTTTTATGGTACAATAACACAACGCAAAGATTCACATGTTTCTGAGGGACTTCTGTCAATCTGTCCCGTAACTTGTTTGCTCACTTTCCTCAGGTTTTTGACTCAGTCTGGGTTGTCTTTCTCGTGCTGAATACGTCCAATGACATTCAAAAGAAAAGTGGTCAAGCCATGCAAAAGGTGTATATTATTTCACATCTGTAAATGGTTTGAATTCAACAGGTAATACAAGGGGAAAAGTTTCATACTCAGTGTGCTCAAGAAGGGGTCACAGTGTGTGGTTGATAGCACATGTAGCAGGATATCCATTGTTACCCTCCCTCACCTGAAGTAGTAAAGGTACACGTTGTCCCATAATGCTGAGGTTGTGTGGGAGTGAGGTGGCAATATAAGGCCAGTGCCCATCCTTCTCTCCCCCATTACGCTACATTTCCTAGGATGAACAGGGTCAGGTACCCATTCACAGCTGGATAGTTTGGAAATTGCAAATTTAACGTTCTTCTTGAGCTTGACTCAATCCATGGAATGAGAATGGATGGCTGGATTCTATCTCTACACCAATCAGTATGTTGTTGCAATAGTGAAAACTCCTTTGATTTCACTAATGAATTACCATAAATGCATTGCCATATACTTTTGTGTAGATGTTATGCTGTTCTAAATTATATGTTTTATGTTAAATAATTTGAGAGTGGGCCTAGTGGTTTAAATACCTGCCAAATGCACAAGATACATGGTAATGCAGACAAAACTTACGTTTGATTCATGGATCACATGGGAAGTTTTCTGCACCACTCCATTCCAATTGATCATAAGTAGCAGTCTGGTAATCAAGTTTTAATAGTTAAGTCGTATGGAAAGTCACTTCATATCAACATCATCCAAGTATATGCACCAACATCTGCAAGTACTCAAGAAGAAATTGACAACTTCTATGAAGTATTATTGATGGCCAAGGATCAATGCAAATCACAGGATATTACAGTAATCATTGGAGATTTTAATGCTAAAGTGGGACAGGAGAGGGTGGAGGATATAGTTGGACTTCATGGTTTTGGAATACAAACTGAAAAGAGCAAGAAACTTGCTGAATGGGCACAGATGAATGAGTTCATAGTAGGAAACACCTGGTTCAAATTGATTACATCTTGATCAATAACAAATTTAGAAATTCTCTACTGATAACAAGAACATTACCAGGCAGAGACTGCAATCATGATCACAATCATGTAATGTGAAGATTTAAGCTGAAACTGAAGAACAGAAAACAGACAAAAATAACATAAATCTTGAATTCTAAAGACAGATTAGCGACCTGTCAAAAAATGAACCTACATGTTCAAAACAAATTCGGTGCTCTGGAAGACGTTGGTGACAATGAAGAACAATGGACAAAGTTGAGAAACTCGATACATGAAACATATGAAGAAATCCCCAGAGTTGAAAGAAAAGGAAAATAAATACAGGCTTGATGGAAGAACGGAGGATGGCAAATGGAAAAGAGGAAGAATACATAAAATGAAAAAGGAAATAAGAAATAAGTGCAATGAAGCTAAGGATGTTTGGCTGAAAACAAAGTGCAAAGAAATAGAAGACCAACTCAATACTGATCCTCAAGGTATTTACAGAAATAATGAAGAAATTGCCCACAGGAAAAAGACATGTACATCAACTGGTTGTTTAAAATTGGAAGATGGTATGGTTATCATGGGAAAAAAGGACAAACTACTAGAGAGATGGGGAGAGTACATTCAGAACCTTTTCATCGGTGGCAGAAAAGAAGATCATAATACAAGAAAAAACGTTCAAGGATCACCCATAATGAAAGATGAAGTTAGAGCAGCGCTGAAAAAGATGAAACCAGGAAAAGCCCCAGGACCAGACAATATTACTACAGAAATGAATGAGACCCTAGAAGAATTTGGTGTTGAAAAGATTATAGTCCTCCTAAATGAAATCTATGACACCGGAAAAATCCCCACAGATCTGTCAAAATCATTGCATTTCATTTCATTGCACGTCCAAAGAAAACAAGGGCTATAGAACGCGAACTCCTTCGCACAATCAGCTTGATGAGTCATGTAACAAAATCCCTATTTAGAATAATCATGATGAGGACAAGGAACAGAATCAAAAGAGAAATACCATAACAACAGTGTGGATTTGTTGAAGGGCAAAGAATTATTAATGCCATATACATCCTAATAGGCTTTCAATCGGGTAAGGCATGAAGAATAGATCAACCAACTAAAAAAGCTCAATATTAATGGTAAAGATCTAAGAATAATCACAAATATGTACTGGGAACAAACAGCAACAATGAGAATAGAAAAGGATATGAGCTCTTTCCAAATATCAAAAGATGGGTCAGGAAGGGTAGCATTCTGTCACCAGATTTTTTTTCACTTTACAGCGAAAACATCGTCAGAAACCAACAAGAATGCACTGGGATAAAGATTGGAGGAAAAATGATAAACAACAATCGTTACGCAGATGACACAGTGCTAATTGCAGAAAATGAAAGGGACCTACACAACTTTGTGAATGTATTAAAAATAGAAAGCAAAAATAAAGGGTTGGAGCTAAATGGCAAGAAGGTGGAAGTCATGGTAATCAGTAAAAAAAAAACAAGAAGCCCCCTCATGCAAAATATCAATTTTCACAATTTTGACACAGGTTGATAAGTTTAAACATCTGGGAAGAGTCATCTCACCGAACATCAGATGCACACCAGAAATAACCAGCAGAATCGGCCATGCCAAAACAGCATTCAAGAAGATGAAAATCGTTCTTACCGACAAATGCCTATCAATTAACAGCAGGAAGGGAGTTGTTGAGTGTTATATAGAACCGAAACTCGCAAAGTTAGAACAAAATTGAGGCAACTGAAATGTGGTTTCTAAAAAGAATGTCCGTGGACAGCAAACAAAACAAATGACACAGTCTGGAAGAAGGCAGACACAAGAAGATCATTAATAAAGAAGATAAGAAAAAGACAAGCAACATGTATAGAACATTTTATTAGGAAAGAGAAATTAGAGCACCTGGTCACAACAGGAAAGCTGGGGAGAAAGAGAACACCAATCAGACCTATGGAGACAATACTGAACAGGCTCTCAGGGTGGCTGAGGACAAAGAGGGTGGGAGATGTGCTTGCTGCGACAAGGGATAGATTCGTATGGAGTTTTATGATTGCCAACGCCATGCGGTGGGGCACATAATTATGATGATGAATAGTCTGGTGATAATCTGTTAGAGTAAATGATAAACTAAAATCTCTTGTGCAGCATATGTTGAGTAGACGTTAAAGATGACACGGTATTAGAAAAGAATAGTTCCTTGCATAAGCCTGTATGGCTAAATGGGTTAAAGCGAAATATTGTTTTGGTATTATATCATTTTTTGATTAACTGCAAAAATGAAACTTTTTAAACAATCATAAAATGTCAAGGTAGCGGTGGAGAGGCTTGACGTTAATATTTTAGGACTTGGGAAAAGGGTGTGAGATGGAAGGGAGCAGGTGTGGTAATGTCAGGCAATCACAAAATTATATGTTCTGATGGAGGCACATGAAAAAGGGGTAGGCATCATAATGAACAGTGACAAGCAAAAGTCTGTCAAAGGATACTGGGCTATATCTGGCCAAGTTTTATCAGTCAGATTCGATGGCAAGCTATTTGATATCAACATCATTTAAGTATATGCAACAACATCCGCAAGTACTGGGCAAGAAATAAACAACTTCTTTGTAGAATTAGAGACAGTCAAGGCTCAGTGTAAATCGCAAGACACTACAACAATAATGGGAGATTTTAATGCTAAAGTGGTACACTAAAATTAGATAACATAGTTGGACCTCATAACCTTGGCACATGAAATGGGGGTGAAAATTGTTCAGTGAGCACAAGTAAACGAATTCATAATAGGAACCCCTTTGTTGGAGCAACCTAACAAAATGAAATGGACATGGATGAATACTGGAGAAAACACAAGAAATCAATTAGATTATATCCTGATAAACAAAAGATTTAGACGTTATTTACTGATACTGAAAACATTACCTGGCGCATATTGAAGCTGTGACCACAATCGTGTAGTGGGAAGATTTAGACTGAAACTAAAGAGAACAAAACAAATCAAAAGTAACACAAAACAAATCCTTGGACTCTTAAAGAAGATGAAACGACCCAAGGAAAATGTAACGTACATGTTCAAAATTAATTCAATGCTCTGGAAGACGTTGGTGACACTGAAGAACAATTGACAAAGTTGATAAACTCGATAAATAAAGTTTGTGAGAAATCCCTGGCGTTGAAAGAAAAGCAAAGAAGAACTGGATGAAAAAAATAAATGTTAAGCTCTATGAAAGAACAGATGAGGGCAAAAGGAAAGGGGAAAGAATAAAAAAGACACACAAGGAAAATTCATCAGTGTTATATAGAACCGACGGTGTTGTGTGGTTGTGATGTGTAGACAGTCATCACGCAAATTCAGAACAAGATTGAGGCAGCTAAAATGTGGCGTTTAAGAAGAATGCTAAGAGTTCCATGGACTAGAAAGAAAAACAATGAGACAGTCTTGAAAGAAGCAAACAGAAAAAGAACATTAATGAAAAATTTTAAGAAAAGAACAGGCATATTTATAAGACATTTTATGAGGCAAGACAAAATTGAGCTCCTGGTCACTTGGAGAGAAAAAGAGCACCAGGTAGACCCAGGGAGAACATATTGGATGGACCTGTGGGGTGGATGAAGACAGAGAGCATGGAAGAAGTCCTTGAAGCGACAAAACTAGATTGGTATGAGGGCTATGATCACTAACGCCATGTGGCAGGGCACATAGTGATGATGAATATTATTTTGGTGGACAGATTATGCGATCAGTTCATAACAATACACTTTTACAGACTGCACTTTTTGTTCTGCTTGTCTATAACAACATTATGGAGTGCACATTATTTCCGCACATGGTATTCCACAACTGTCAGGTGACTGGTAGTCGAAACAAACATGATAGATACCACAAGCTCAGACACAAAACCTTTAGTTCAGTCTAGACTGCTAAACTCAGTCACTGTGTTTTGGTGTTTTTATCCTCTCTTACTTTACCTGTCATGTTACTGGCCAGGTCTTTGTGGCTACACAGCACTATAGCAGTGAAAAGTTATATGAAATGAAACACATTATGAAGGAAAAGCATGTAAATGAGAAGAAGATGAAACAAAAGTAGAATAAGAAGAAAGAGAGTAATATAATGATGGTGATGACCATGATAGCAATGATGATGATGATATAATGATGATAAAAATGATGATGATGATGATGATGATAATCATGATGATAATGATGATGATGATGATGATGATATATATGTTTCCCTTGATATATCATGCCAAAGTGTTAACAATAATTATGTAAAACAACCTGTTACAGAATGGACCCAGCACATGACACATCAGCAGAGCCAGTGAGCAAAAGGTCAAGGCTGAATGAAACAGAGAGATCTACTCACAGTATATTTCGACCAACTCTCACAACCACCACATACACTCCGTTTACAATTAGAGACATTCTGTCTACAGCCAGACAGGCTGATTTGCCAGGCAGAGTCACACCATCTGTCATGCAACCAGCTGCCTACACAATTACTCAAACTCCTCAAACAGTCACACCTATTCTTCCTAGCGTCAGACCAACTACCACTAAAACATCATACACTCCCTTTACAATAAAAGACATTCTTTCTACAGTCAGACCTACTCCCTCTCCACTCAGACCTACTCCTATTAGACCCATTCCCATTAACATCAGACCTACTTCCATGGCATACACTTCCTTTTCTAACAGATCTATTCTTTCCAGACCCACTCTCTCTGTAATCACACCCACTCCAACTACAATCACATACAGTCCTTTCACAGTGGAACACGCTCCATTGCCAGTAAATGAACATGGACTCTTTACAAGCAGAAATTTGTGGACACTGTCCCCATCCACACCAATGGAACTTGATGGGAATGCAGATCCTTCGCGTTCTGCTCAAAGCAGTGATCCTACATCTGGACTCCAACTATCTACTTACACCAGTGATATTCACAACAGTGATTTACAATCTGGAATGACTATGGATAACGTGACTGCTGCTTCAAATGTACATGCAGACCACGTAGTTGTCAACAGGGAACCCGATAGTATTACTTCATCTGAGTTTGGCTTATCTGATAAAAATGATCAAAAGCACAAGGTCGAATTCCTGCGTAATGAAGAAAGAACCATGAAACACATGAGACAGAAATATAAGTGTGATGTTTGTCGCGCAAGGTTCAGATGGCCTTGTGAGTTAAAAAGACATACTCGAATACATACTGGAGAGAAACCATACACATGTGATCACTGTCTGCAGCATTTGCTAATCAAGCCAATTTAAAACAACATGTGAGGATACACACGAAAAGAGACAACCATATAAATGTCAACATTGTCCTGCAGCATTTGCTCAGTCAAGCACTTTAAAAGGACATATCCGGACACACACAAAGAGAAACCGTAAAATGTCATCATTGCCTGCAGCATTGCTCATTTCAAGCGTTTAAAAACATTAGAACACACAAAGAGAAACCATATAAATGTCACATTGTCCTGCTGCATTTGCTCAGTCAAGCATTTAAAAGGACATATGCGGACACACACAAAAGAGAAACCGTATAAATGTCATCATTGTCCTGCAGCATTTGCTGATTCAGGCACTTTAAAAGACATATCCAGACACACACAAAAGAGAAACCGTACAAATGTCATCATTGTCCTGCAGCATTTGCCAGTCAAGCAATTAAAAGACATATGAGGATACACACAAAGAGAAACCATACAACTGTCATCATTGTTCTGCAGCATTCCTAGTCAAGCATTTTAAAAAGACATATGCGGACACACACGAAAAGAAACCATATAAATGTATCATTGTCCTGCAGCATTTGCAAAGGCAAGCAGTTTGAAAGGACATATGAGGATACACACAAAAAGAGAAACCATATAATTGTTCTGAGTGCCCTGCAAAATTTAGCCAAAGTGGTGACCTTAATCGTCATGTGGAGATACACAAGGGTGACCAATCTTATAAATGTGACTAATGCACTGCCTCGTTTTCAAGATTACAGGATCTGACGAAACATGATATGTTCACAAATGAAGGAACACTGTAGGTGTGACAGGTCAAACGTTTCTTTATCCCAACTGGACATGGAGTCAAAAATGACATGCTAAATTGATTTCTTCATCATCATCATCATCATCATTATCATCACCATACCATCATCATTGTCATCATTATCTCCATGTCATCACCATCCTCATCATCTTCATTTCATCGTCGTCATCACCATCATCATCATCATCATGTCATTTATTACACAAATTGATGAGAGTAGTGCAAATTGTGATGGAAACACAAATTTTTATGCCA
>JAPXFY010000196.1:47500-57500 GCA_030674185.1 Monoplex corrugatus | reverse complement strand
ACTGAAGAACAGAAAACAGACAAAAAAATAACATCAATCTAAATTTTGGACTCATAAAGACAGATTAGCGACCTGTCAAAAATTTAGCCTACATGTTCAAAGCAAATTCAGTGCTCTGGAAGACGTTGGTGACAATGAAGAACAATGGACATAGTTGACAAACTCGATACATGAAACATATGAAGAAATCCCTAGAGTTGAAAGAAAAGAAAATGAATATAGGCTTGATGGAAGAACGGAGGAAGGCAAATGGAAAAGAAGAATACATAAAATAAAAAAGGAAATAAGGAATAAGTGCAATGGTCAGGTCAGGGATACCTGCTACCAGTCAACCATGCTAAACTGGTACTACCTGTTGCATGTGGGGGAAGCAAACCCCAACAGAAAAAAGCCTGGTCCTCCAGGTTGGGGGCTGGCCCTCCAGGTTGGGGGTTGGGCGTGAGGCCAGCACCCTCACCCCGGAAAAACCCAAACTCGCTACAGAAGCATCCACAACTACCCAAGAAACTCCAGTTCTGGGAGAGGAAGGACCTGCTCCTGCAGGAAGTATGACGTGCTGGGGCCAAAGCCGAAAGGAAGCTTCAGTGCAGACAACCCTTCTGTCGACCAGAACGACCACCACCATCGGTACATGGAACATCAGGACCATGTACGAGGCAGGGAAGGCAGCACAAGTGTCAGCAGAGATGCGCCGATATAACATCACCCTGCTCGGACTGAGTGAGACGAGATGGCTGCAAGCCGGACAATCAAGACTGACTACAGGGGAACTCTTGCTGTACTCAGGACATGAAGAGGAAAATGCTGCACACACTGAAGGAGTAGCAATCATGCTTTCAAGTACAGCACAGAAAGCTCTTACTGGATGGGAAGCACATGGTCCAAGGATAATAACAGCAACCTTCACGACCAAGAAGAAAAACATTAAGATGAACATAATCCAATGCTACGCACCCACCAATGAATATGATGAAGAATCCAAAGACCAGTTCTACAGCAGATTACAGGCAGTCCTAGACAAGCTAAAGGACAAAGGCATCAACATCCTCATGGGGGATTTTAATGCGAAACTGGGATCAGACAACAGAGGCTACGAGGAAGTGATGGGACAACATGCCCTCAGAGAGATGAATGAGAATGGGGAGAAATTCGCTGACCTCTGCGGACTGAACAACTTTGTCATCGGAGGCAGCATCTTCGCCCACAAAAGGATACACAAGGCCACCTGGGTATCGCCTGACCATATTACCGAAAACCAGATCGACCACTTCTGTATCACCAAGAAGTTTAGACGGTCTCTTCAAGATGTACGAGTGAGAAGGGGAGCAGACGCAGCATCAGACCACCACCTCCTGACTGCGAGACTCAAGCTGAAGTTGAAGAGAACTGACAGGCAGGCAGCAGGCAGGGCGAAGTACAATGTGAAGCTATTGAAAGATAGGACAACTCAAGAAACCTTCACCTTCAACCTCAAGAACAGATTCCAAGTGCTGCAGGAGCTTATCAACGAAGACACCGATGCCAATGACCTTTGGAAGAGAACAAAAGATGCCATCACAGAAACATGCCAGGAAGTGCTTGGGCCAAAGAACAACCAACACAAAGACTGGATCTCAGCAGACACCCTCCAGAAGATCCAAGCAAGAAGACTCAAGAAAGAAGCAGTTAACTCGAGCCGTACAAGATTAGTTAAAGCGACAGCCCAAGCAGAATACGCACAAGCTCACAGGGAAGTGAAGAAGAGTGTGAAGAAAGACAAGAGAGACTACATAGACAGCCTGGCTGAAGAAGCAGAACAAGCAGCATACCACGGGAACATGAAGGAGCTGTATATAACCACCAAGAAGCTTGCAGGCAAGTACAACAGACCAGAACGACCAGTCAAGGACAAGCTAGGACAGACCATCACAGACACAGATCAGCAGCTTGAGAGATGGGCGGAGCATTTTGAGGAACTTCTCAATAGGTCAGCTCCACAAAACCCTCCAAATATCGCAGAAGCAGACAATGATATAGAGATATGCTGCGACCCACCAACAAAAGACGAAATCATCCGCGCCATCAAGAAGATGAAAAATGGCAAGGCAGCCGGCCCAGATGGAATTCCAGCAGAAGCTCTCAAGACAGACGTAGAGACAACAGCCGACCTTCTACTACCGCTTTTTGAGAAGATCTGGGAACAGGAAAAAGTACCAATAGATTGGAAAGACGGACACATCATCAAACTGCCCAAAAAGGGAGACCTCAGCATCTGCGAGAACTACAGAGGCATCACACTCCTATCAGTGCCAGGAAAAGTGTTCAACAGGATTCTGTTGGAGAGGATGAGGGACGCAGTGGACGTCAGGCTCCGAGACCACCAGGCAGGCTTCAGGCAGGACAGATCCTGCACAGACCAGATTGTCACGCTACGCATCATCGTCGAGCAGTCCCTGGAGTGGAACTCCTCATTGTACATCAACTTTGTACACTTCCTCAAGGCTTTTGACAGTCTGCACCGTGACACCCTGTGGCAACTCCTCCGACACTATGGAATCCCAGCCAAACTGACACGAATCATCAAAGAGTCATATGAAGGGATGGCATGTCGGGTCGTTCACGGAGGCCAGCTGACGCGTCGCTTTGATGTAAGGACCGGCGTACGTCAAGGATGCCTGCTGTCACCATTCCTGTTCCTCCTCGCCATCGATTGGGTGATGAGACGGACAACAGATGGACAGAGGAATGGCATCCAGTGGACCCTATGGACTCAGTTGGACGATTTGGACTTTGCCGATGACCTCGCTCTGCTCTCCCACAAACAGCAACAGATGCAGAACAAGAATTCAAGCCTGGCCTCCCATGCGTCCCAAGTCGGCCTTCACATCCACCCCAACAAGACCAAAATTCTGAAAATCAATGCTTCCAGCACAGAGGCAGTGAAGTTGGGAGACAACAACCTGGAGGAGGTCGAGACCTTCACTTACCTTGGGAGTGTAGTCAATCAGCAGGGAGGAACAGATGCAGACGTGAAGACCCGCATCGGAAAGGCAAGAGCATCCTTCTTGGCCCTCAAGAACATCTGGCGATCCCACATGATCACACCCCGCACTAAAATCCGCCTGTTCAACTCAAACATCAAATCAGTTTTTTGTATGGAGCAGAAACGTGGAGAACAACTAAGACCACTACTAGAAGAGTCCAGACATTCATAAACTCGTGCCTACGCAAGATACTGAAGATCCACTGGCCAGTTACCATCAGTAACACAGACCTCTGGCAGAGAACTAACCAAGTGCCAGTGGAAGAAGAAATCAGAAGAAGGAGATGGCGATGGATAGGGCACACCCTGAGGAAACCATCAACCAACATCACCCGCCAGGCCCTGACCTGGAACCCTCAAGGGAAGAGAAAGAGAGGCCGACCAAAAAACACCTGGAGAAGAGAACTGAAGGCGGACGCCAAGCAGACCGGCTACTCCTGGCGAGAACTTGAGCAAATAGCCCAGGATCGTGGACGATGGCGGGCGGTTGTGGATGGCCTATGCCCCTCCTGGGGCTCAAGGCCTAAGTGCAATGAAGCTAAGGATGTTTGGCTGAAACAAACTACAAAGAAATAGAAGGACAACTCAATACTGATCCTCAAGGTATTTGCAGAAATATTGAAGAAAATTGCCCACAGGAAAGACATTTACATCAACTGGTTGTTTAAAATCGGAAGATGGTACGTTTATCATGGAAAAAAGGACAAACTACTAGAGAGATGTGGAGAGTACATTCAGAACCTTTTCATCGATGACAGAAACGAAGATCATAATACAAGAAAAAACGTTGAAGGATCACCCATAATGAAAGATGAAGTTAGAGCAGCATAGAAAAAGATGAAACCGGGAAAAGCCCCAGGACCAGACAATATTACTAGAGAAATGAATGAGGCCTAGAAGAATTTGGTGTTGAAAACATTATAGCCCTCCTAGATGACATTTATGACACCGGAAAAATCCCCACAGATATGTTAAAATCATCGCATTTCATTTCATTGCACTTCCAAAGAAAACAGGGGCTAAAGAACGCGAACTCCTTCGCACAATAAGCTTGATGAGTCATGTAACAAAAACCCTATTTAGAATAATTATGAGGACAAGGAACAGAATCAGAAATAGCACGAGAACAGTGTGGATTTGCCGAAGGGAAAGGAATTATTAATGCCATATACATATATATTTGGCTTTCAGTTGGGTAAGGCATGAAGAATTGATCAACCAACTAGAAAAGCTCAGTATTGATGGTAAAGATCTAAGAATATTCAGAAATATGTACTGGGAATAAAAAGCAGCAATGAGAATAGAAAACGATATGAGCTCTTTCCAAATATCAAAAGATGGGTCAGGAAGGGTAGCGTTCTGTCACGATTTTTTTTTCACTTTACAGCGAAAACATCGTGAGAAACCAACAAGAATGCCCTGGGATAAAGATTGGAGGAAAAATGACAAATAACATTCTTTACGCAGATGACACCGTGCTAATTGCAGAAAATAAAAGGGAGCTATGCAACATTTTGAATATATTAGAAATAGAAAGGAAAATAAAGGGTTGGAGCTAAATAGCAAGACGACGGAAGTCATGGTAATCGGTAAATAACAAGAAGTCCCCTCATGCAAAATATCAAATGTCACAATTTTGACACAGGTTGACAAGTTTAGAAATCTGGGAACAGTCATCTCACCAAACGTCAGATGCACACCAGAAATAGCCAGCAGAATCGGCCATGTCAAAACAGCATTCAAGAAGATGAAAATCGTTCTTACTGACAAACGCCTATCAATTAACAGCAGAAAGAGAGTTCTTGACTGTTATATAGAACCGAAATACGCAAAGTTAGAACAAAATTGAGGCAACTGAAATGTGGTTTCTAAAAAGAATGTCAAGTTCCGTGGACAGCAAACAAAACAAATGACACAGTCTGGAAGAAGGCAGACACAAGAAGATCATTAATAAAGAAGATAAGAAAAAGACAAGCAACATGTATAGGACATTTTATTAGGAAAGAGAAATTAGAGCACCTGGTCACAACAAGAAAGCTGGGGAGAAAGAGAACACCAGGTAGACCTAGGGAGACAATACTGAACAGGCTCTCAGGGTGGCTGAGGACAAAGAGGGTGGGAGATGTGCTTGCTGCGTCAAGGGATAGATTCGTATGGAGTTTTATGATTGCCAACGCCATGCGGTGGGGCACATGATTATGATGATGAATAGTCTGGTTATAATTTGTAAGAGTAAATGATAAACTAAAATCTCTTGTGCAGCATATGTTGAGTAGACGTTAAAGATGACACGGTATTAGAAAAGAACTGTTCCTTGCATAAGCCTGTATGGCTAAATGGGTTAAAGCGAAATATTGTTTTGGTGTTATATCATTTTCTGATTTACCGCAAAAAGAACATTTTAAATCATAAAATGTCAAGGTAGAGGTGGAAAGGCTTGACATTAATATTTTAGGACTCGGGAGGAGGGGGTGAGATGGAAGGGAGCAGGTATGATAATATCAGGCAATAACAAAATTATATGTTCTGATGGAGGCACATGAAATAGAGGTAGGCATTATAATGAACATTGACAAGTTAAAGTCTGGCAAAGGATACTGGGCTATATATCTGGCCGAATTTTATCAGTCAGATTCGATGGCAAGCTATTTGATATCAACATTATCCAAGCATATGCAACAACATCCGCAAGTACTAAGCAAGAAATAAACAACTTCTTTGAAGAATTAGAGACAGTCAAGGCCCAGTGTAAATCGCAAGACACTACAACAATAATGGGAGATTTTAATGCTAAAGTGGTACACTAAAAAGTAGATAACATAGTTGGACCTCATAGCCTTGGCACATGAAATAGGGGAGAAAATTGTTCAGTGAGCACAAGTAAACGAATTCATAATAGGAACCCTTTCGTTGGAGCAACCTAACAAAATGAAATGGACATGGATGAATCCTGGAGACAACACAAGAAATCAATTAGATTATATTCTGATAAACAAAAGATTTAGAGATTATTTACTGATAGCAAAACCATTACCAGACGCATGTTGAAGCAGTGACCACAATCGTGTAGTGGGAAGATTTAGACTGAAACTAAAGAGAACAAAGCATATCAAAAGTAATATATAACAAAATCTTGGACTCTTAAAGAAGATGAATCGACTCATGGAAAATGTAACGTATATGTTCAAAATCAATTTAATGCTCTGGAAGATGTTGGTGACACTGAAGAACAATGGACAAAGTTGATAAACTCGATAAATAAAGCTTGTGAGAAATCCCTGGCGTTGAAAGAAAAGCAAAGAAGAACTGGATGACTAAATAAATGTAAGGCTCTATGAAAGAACAGATGAGGGCGAAAGGAAAGGAGAAAGAATTAAAAAGATACACAAGGAAAATTCATCAGTGTTATATAGAACCGATGATGTTGTGTGGCTGTGATGTGTAGACAGTCATCACGCAAATTCAGAACAAGATTGAGACAGCTAAAATGTGGTGTTTAAGAAGAATGCTAAGAGTTCCATGGACAATAAAGAAAAACAATGACACAGTCTTGAAAGAGGCAAACAAAAAAAGAACATTAATGAAGAATATTAAGAAAAGAACAGGCATATTTATAGGACATTTTATGAGGCAAGAAAAATTTGAGCTCCTGGTCACTTGAAGGGAAAAAGAGCACCAGGTAGACCCAGGGAGAACATATTGGACGGACTTGTGAGGTGGATGAAGACAGAGAGGATGGAAGAAGTCCTTGCAGTGACAAAACTAGATTGGTATGAGGGCTATGATCACTAACGCCATGTGGCAGGGCACATAGTGATGATGATTATTATTTTGGTGGACAGATTATGCCATCAGTTCATAACAATACACTTTTATAGACTGCACTTTTTCTTCTGCTTGTCTATAACAACATTATGGAGTGCACATTATTTCCGCACATGATATTCCACAACTGTCAGGTGACTGGTAGTCGAAATAAACATGACAGATACCACAAGCTCAGACACAAAATCTTTAGTTCATTCTAGACTACTAAACTCAGTCACTGTGTTTTGGTGTTTTTATCCTGTCTTTCGTTACCTGTCATGTTACTGGCCAGGTCTTTGTGGCTACACAGCACTATAGCAGTGAACGTTATATGAAATGAAACACATTATGAAGGACAATCATGTAGATGAAAAGAAGTTGAAGGAAAAATAGAATAAGAAGAAAAAGATTAATGTAATGATGGTGATGACCATGGTGGTACTGATGATGAGGATCATGATGATGATGATGATGATGATGATGGTGGTGGTGATGGTGTTGATGGTGGTGATGGTGCTGCTGCTGCTGCTGCTGCTGCTGCTGATGATGATGATGATGATGATGATGATGATGATGATGATGATGACGACGCTGACGATGACGTTCATGATGATGTTGATGATGATGTATATTTTTACCTTTACATGTATATATCATGCCAAAGTATTAACAATAATTATGTAAAACAACCTATTACAGAATGGACCCAGCACATGACACATCAGCAGAGCCAGCGAGCAAAAGGTCAAGGCTGAATGAAACAGAGAGATCTACTTACAGTATATCCCGACCAACTCTTACAACCACCACACACACTCCGTTTACAATTAGAGACATTCTGTCTACAGCCAGACCGGCTGATTTGCCAGTCAGAGCCACATCATCTGTCATGCAACCAGCTGCCTACACAATTACTCAAACTCCTCAAACAGTCACACCTATTCTTCCTAGCGTCAGACCAACTACCACTAAAACATCATACACTCCCTTTACAATAAAAGACATTCTTTCTACAAAAATCAGACCTGCTCCCTCTCCACTCAGACCTACTCCTATTAGACCCACTCCCATTAACATCAGACCTACTTCCATGGCATACACTTCCTTTTCTAACAGATGTATTCTTTCCAGACCCACTCTCTCTGTAATCACACCCACTCCAACTACAATCACATACAGTCCTTTCACAGTTGAACACACTCCATTGCCAGTAAATGAACATGGACTCTTTACAAGCAGAAATTTGT
Source organism: Monoplex corrugatus (assembly GCA_030674185.1). Taxonomy (NCBI): domain Eukaryota; kingdom Metazoa; phylum Mollusca; class Gastropoda; order Littorinimorpha; family Ranellidae; genus Monoplex; species Monoplex corrugatus. Next base: position 49,424 of record JAPXFY010000196.1, on the reverse strand, counting down.
GGACACTGTCCCCATCCACACCAATGGAACTTGATGGGAATGCAGATCCTTCACGTTCTGCTCAAAGTAGTGATCCTACATCTGGACTCCAACTATCTACTTACACCAGTGATATTCACAACAGTGATTTACAATCTGGAATGACTATGGATAACGTGACTGCTGCTTCAAATGCACATGCAGACCACGTAGTTGCCAACAGGGAACCCGATAGTATTACTTCATCTGAGTTTGGCTTATCTGATAAAAATGATCAAAAGCACAAGGTCGAAATTCTGTGTAATGATGAAAGAACCATGAAACACACGAGACAGAAATATAAGTGTGATGGTTGTCACGCAAGGTTCAGATGGCCTTGTGGGTTAAAAAGACATACTCGAATACATGCTGGAGAGAAACCGTACACATGTGATCACTGTCCTGCAGCATTTGCTAAATCAAGCAATTTAAAACAACATGTGAGGATACACACGAAAGAGACACCATATAAGTGTCAACATTGTCCTGCCGCATTTGCTCAGTCAAGCACTTTAAAAGGACATATCCGGACACACACAAAAGAGAAACCGTACAAATGTCATCATTGCCCTGCAGCATTTGCTCAGTCAAGCGGTTTAAAACAACATGTGAGGATACACACAAAAGAGAAACCATATAAATGTCAACATTGTCCTGCTGCATTTGCTCAGTCAAACAATTTAAAAGGACACATGCGGACACACACAAAAGAGAAACCGTATAAATGTCATCATTGTCCTGCAGCATTTGCTGATTCAGGTGCTTTAAAAAGACATATCCGGACACACACAAAAGAGAAACCGTATAAATGTCATCATTGTCCTGCAGCATTTGCCCAGTCAAACAATTTAAAACAACATGTGAGGATACACACAAAAGAAAAACCATACAACTGTCGTCATTGTTCTGTAGCATTCACTAAGTCAAGCATTTTAAAAAGACATATGCGGACACACACGAAAGAGAAACCATACAAATGTTATCATTGTCCTGCAGCATTTGCAAAGGTAAGCAGTTTGAAAAGACATATGAGGATACACACAAAAAGAGAAACCATGTAATTGTTCTGAGTGCCCTGCAAAATTTAGCCAAAGTGGTGACCTTAATCGTCATGTGGAGATACACAAGGGTGACCAATCTTATAAATGTGACTAATGCACTGCCTCGTTTTCAAGATTACAGGATCTGACGAAACATGGTCATGTTCACAAAGGAAGAAACACTGTAGGTGTGACAGATCAAACGTTTATTTATCCCAACTGGACATGGACGTCAAAAATGTACATGCTAAATTGATTTCTTCATCATCATCATCATCATCATTATCATCACCATACCATCATCATTGTCATCATTATCTCCAGTGTCATCACCATCCTCATCATCTTCATTATCATCGTCGTCATCACCATCATCATCATCATCATTGTCATTTATTACACAAATTGATGAGAATAGTGCAAATTGTGATGGAAACACAAATTTTTATGCGATTTGTTTTATCATTTTGTTCATATCATTATTAATAATACAATCAGGCACTACGATTTATTTGCAGAATATAGCGGAAAAAGGAACAGGGTGGCAGAATGGTTCCTACGTTTGCCTTCCAATGACTAAAATTGAGATTGTAGTGTCCGTTTTCGATTGAGGCCTCAACTTTTCTCCAAACTTTCATGGGAAAATCAATCTGAAAGCCTAGTCCCTCGTATGGGCACAGAAAAACAGTGAGACCAGTGTGTCTTCTGGCCTGCACATGCCAAAGATCCCCACTCGGAGGGGAATCACATTGCAATATATAATTGTATATAATATACTCTCTATAATTTTCCATTGCTTATATTCTTTCTCCCCATTTATAGCCGTGTGCGTGTGTGTGTGTGTGTGTGTGTGTGTGTGTGTGTGT
>JAPXFY010000196.1:25000-45000 GCA_030674185.1 Monoplex corrugatus | reverse complement strand
CTTCAAATGTACATGCAGACCACGTAGTTGTCAACAGGGAACCAGATAGTATTACTTCATCTGAGTTTGGCTTATCTGATAAAACTGATCAAAAGCACAAGGTCGAATTCCTGCGTAATGAAGAAAGAACCATGAAACACACGAGACAGAAATATCAGTGTGATGTTTGTTGCGCAAGGTTCAGATGGCCTTATGAGTTAAAAAGACATACTCGAATACATACTGGAGAGAAACCGTACACATGTGATCACTGTCCTGCAGCATTTGCTAATTCAGGCCATTTAAAAGAACATGTGAGGATACACACGAAAGAGAAACCATATAAATGTCAACATTGTCCTGCTACATTTGCTCAGTCAAGCACTTTAAAAGTACATATGCAGACACACACGAAAGAGAAACCACATAAATGTCATCATTGTCCTGCAGCATTTGCTGATTCAGGCACATTGAAAAGACATATCCGGACACACACAAAAGAGAAACCGTATAAATGTCATCATTGTCCTGCAGCATTTGTCCAGTCAAACACTTTAAAACAACATATGAGGATACACACAAAAGAGAAATCATACAACTGTCGTCATTGTTCTGCAGCATTTGCTCGGTCAAGCACTTTAAAAAGACATATGCGGACACATACAAAAGAGAAACCGTATAAATGTTATCAATGTCCTGCAGCATTTGCAAAGGTAAGCAGTTTGAAAGGACATATGAGGATACACACAAAAAGAGAAACCATATAATTGTTCTGAGTGCCCTGCAAAAGTTAGCCAAAGTGGTGACCTTAATCGTCATGTGGAGATACACAAAGGTGACCAATCTTATAAATGTGACTAATGCACTGCCTCGTTTTCAAGATTGCAGGATCTGACGAAACATGATCATGTTCACAAATGAAGAAACACTGTAGGTGTGACAGGTCAAATGTTTCTTTATCCCAACTGGACATGGACGTCAAAAATGCACATGCTAAATTGATTTCATCATCATCATCATTATCATCACCATACCATCATCATTATCATCATTATCTCCAGCGTCATCCCATCATAATAATATTCTCATCATCTTCATCCTCATTTTTCTCATCAACATCATCATCATGATCAGTATCATTTATTACGCAATTTAATGGGAGTAGTGCAAAATATGATTGAAATGCATGGTTGTATGCGATTTGTTTTATCATTTTGTTCATATCATCATTAATAATACAATCAGGCACCACGATTTATTTGCAAAACATAGCGGAAAAAGGAACAGGGTGGCAGAATGGTTCCTACGTTTGCCTTCAAGTGACTTAAGTCGAGCTTGTGTGTCCGTTTACCATAGAGGCCACAAATTTTCTACGCAATTTGACTGGAAAATCAATCTGAACATCTAGTTCCTCATAAGGGCACACACACACATACACACACACACACACACACACATACACACACACCACACACACACACACACACATGCACGCGCACACACACACATACACACACACACACACAGTTTAACGAGTCGATTAAATTCTTAGGAGTTTTCCTTACAGCAAAATTATCTTGGAATCAGCATATTGAATACTTATTAACCAAAGCTCAAAAAAGTTTAAATTTCATAAAAATAGTTCGCAAACAGACATGGGGTCAAGATTCATCAACACTTGTTCATCTTTGTAAATCGCTTGTTAGATCTAAATTAACTTATGCTCAAGAAATCTTCTTCAGTGCACCGAAACACTTACTAAAAAAACTGCAGAGCATAGATTGTAAAGGTTTCAAACTTGCACTGGGTCTTCCAATGCATGCTTCCTGTCTTCGGACATATAATGAAATCAAACTGCTGCCACTTGATGAGCAAAGGAAAGTCGCTTCTACTAAATTTTTGTTAAGAAACACTACCGTAGAAAACATCTCAGAAACAGAAATTAAACTGAGATCAGATACCGACTTTCCAAAACGAGCTAAATCAATATCTTCACAGGTCACACTTGCAACATACACATCACACGTCATGAAAGGCTCAGGAATTGATCTAGACGTAGATCCTGTATCTATACGACCTTCCTTTTCGCCAGTACCCAGTTGGGAACTCCAAAGAGCACGATTTGACGTACACCACACTAATTTAAAAAAAGGAGACAATATCAACTTACTGGCAAGTCAGGTTAAATGTCATATAAACGACGTATATTCTGATCATTTGAAAATTTACACTGATGGGTCAGTAATTGAAAGAAAAGCAGGCTCAGCGTTTTTAATACCTGCTCTCAAAATTGAAAAATCTTTCTACATAGGACTTGATAAATCTATCTTTACAGCTGAACTCTTTGCAATATTAATGGCTTTAAACTTTCTGATAAGTCTTCCTAGGACAATTTTTCAGATACTTCTTTGCGTTGATTCAAAATCAGTACTTCAGGCTCTTGAATTATCAAAATTACAAACAAGATCAGAAATGATTCTGGAAATAAGTCACTTGATTCATAATTTATCTTTAAGAGGCACTGATATTACTTTCTGCTGGATACCTTCTCATAGTTCTTTTAGTTATAATAATAAAGTTGACAGGGCTGCCAAACGGGGAGCTAATAACTCACCAGATTCAAACAATATCCAGCTTTCTCTCTCGTTGCACGAGAATTACACTTTAGTGGACAACTACGTCTGGAAGCAGTTCCAATTAAAACAGAAAAAGTATGATAAATGTCACATGAACTTTGAAGTTAGCAAAATACTTAAGCAGTTTCATGCCAGCAGAACTATACAGTCCCTTATGTACAGATGGAAACTTGATGCATTCAAAACAAAATATACCAATAACATAGTGTGTCTGTGTGGAAAGAAGATAACACATAGTCATATTCTTTCTTGCGTTAGGGTAAAACGACATATTCCAACACTATCTGTGAGTACAGTTTCTGACATATTTGCCTCATCATCATTACTGTATGAATTTTTTGTTAGCCTGTCAAAAAGTCCTATAGCGAATTACCTTTAAAATGTTATTTGACTTGTTCATTGTTGTGGTTAGTCAATTATTAGTTTTATTTTTTATTCATTTCTTCCGGATATTTACTATTTTTGTTTGTCAGTTTGTTTGTTTAAATCGATAATTATGGTAACATTATTTGTTAGTTTTACCTTCCCCTCTTCAAAACAGTTGTTTTCTGGATCATCTTTTCTCAAATTCAAAATTGACAATTTTCAAATATCTTCTTCACTCCTCCTCTATCACTCCCCCCCCCCCCCCTTTTTTTGTTTTTTTTTGTTTTTTTTGTTTTTTTTTTGTCTAAAATCACTTTAGTGAATAGACATTAAATCAAAGACCACCACACACACACACACACACACACACACACACACACACACACACACACACAACAGTTTGACCTGTGTGTCTTCTGGCGTGAGCACGCTTAAGATCCCACAGTAGTTAAAAATTTTAAAGAGCGGGTCTTTCACTCATCTGCCCTGGTATTAATCATTGGAGAGATAGGTTGATTTTCCAGGTCCCTCTCACTGAAGGCTAGTTAGCTTTTTTTGCCTTTCTAAAGTCTTATCAAAGAAAAGGATGGGCTACACTGTAGTGACGCACTCTCATAGGTGGGGAGAGATGTCCGAAATTTGCATGATAAATCTACTGTGACGAAAAGAAAAACATGAATATTAACATGAACACAAATATAAAAATGTGAAATTGAATGCATTCTTAGACAAATCATTCATAATGATGTTATTAAAAATATGACATCGTAACCGTTTTCTTATGCTGTAAAACAGAATCTCAATTGGATAAACAATGAATATATTCCAACCTTCTTGTGTGTATGTTGTTGTGTCATCCTGATTTTTCTCAGATGTATTTACCCACGCTATTCTGTCCGCACTGTGCAGAAGATACGTTGCTACACAGTCTGCATACTCTGTTTTCGTTGACCGTGCACATGGGTGCTGTTGTGCATCTTAATTCAGCTGCTGACATAACTAATGATTTTTAGCATGCATATTTCATATTCTGCAAGCGTATATACACAAACAGAGTTTAGGCACTAGGAGATCTGCACACATGTTAACATGATGGACCAGAACAAAATCTCCACATTTTACTATCCAAGTAGAGGCGTCTTGGTGGATCGAACATAGGACGTTCGTAAGACAAGTCTGACATTTACCCATGACTACCATGCAAGTAGTATCCCCACCTAAACTTGTCGATGTACACTTCCATTATTTGGTTTCTTTTCAGATATTGATTTTCTGTTCTACTTGGTCTTATGACCATTGTTTTTGAGAAATTATAATAGGCACAATCTTATTATAATTTACACATATCACGCCTAAACGAATATTATCCATCAAGGAATTTGACTTACTTTTTGTTAAGCCTGATCGGATAATATTCGTTTAGGCGTGATATGTGTAAATTATAATAAGATTGTGCCTATTATACACTGTAATTTCTCAAAAACAATGGTCATAAAACTAAGTAACGCCTATATGGCTGAAACAAGAAAACTCTCAGCATGTACCATAACGTCACACGTAGAGAAATGTATATACAAGTTTACAGTTATCGTTATTTCTAAAATGACAAACTGTTATCTAGTCAATTGTTTAACTCTTCACAGTGTCGTGTCTTTGTGCCCAGTTGTTGTTCAAGCTGTAATTCTAATCCACTTAGATATTTTGATCATTGTGTCTTACTAACATTTTAACTTAATTATCCAGTGGCTCATTTGCCACATATTTTTTATTTGTCATTAGTTTCTTAAAACTATTCTATACATCAAAACTGAGATTGGATGAATGGTGTTTTTCTTTTAAACTCAAATCTTAAAATAAAACATTGAGCAAATGAGAAAGATGATATTCAATTTTTAAAAATACACTTTTGTTCTTGGTCATACACAGAGAGTGTTTTTTTCCTTGTGCGTGCATGCGTGCGTGCGTGTGTGTGTGTGTTGTGCGCGCGCACGCTCGGTTCCTTGTGTGTGCGTTCGTTCGTTTGTGCGTGCGTCATGCTGTGTTGTCTGTGTGTGTTCTGTTTGTGTGTGTTCGTTGGTGTTGTGCGTGGTGTGGTGTGTGTGTGTGTGTGTGTGTGTTGTGTTGTGTGTGTGTGTGTGTGTGTGTGTGTCGTTGTCTGTGTGTGTGTGTGTGTTTTTTGTGTCTGTGTTCTGTTCTGTGCTCTCGTGTCTCTTGTCTTCTTTCTCATCGTTCTCTCTTCTCTCTCTCTTCTCTTCTCTCTCTCTGTTTGTGTGTGTGTGTGCGTGTGTGTCTTTGTGTGTGTGTGTATGTGTCATGTGTGTGCATCTGTGTATGTGTGTGTGCACTTGGGTGGATGTATATGTGTGTGTCTTTGTGTGTATTTATGCATAGTATGTGTGTATATATGTTGTATTATGTATATATATATATATATATGTGTGGGGGGAGGGTGCGCTGCATGTAGTATATGTTTGCTCTGCAGATGTTAAAGAGAAAAAAGTTTGCTCTGCAGATGTTAAAGAGAAAAGAATAGAAACACACAGACGCAGCAGCGCGCGCAGCGCGCACACACACACACACACACACACACACACACACACACACACACACACACACACACACACACACACACTTCTAACCTTACATCAATGTTAATCATTCTTTCACTGTGGAACTTGAAAGAAACGTATAAATTGCGACAGTGAATCTCAGTTCAGATCAGTTTGTGAAAGAAGACGAACACTGGTTCATCAGACAGAAGTGTTGGTTGTTTTACCATTTGTTTCCTGTACACATTGGACACTGTCTGGATGATACCTGACACTGAACGATTCCAGTATAGACGTCACTAAGGTAACTGTTATATCACTTTCTTTCTACAGATTTTAACACAACAGGTATTGAATAGAGAAAGACAGTATTTATGTTCTTATTTCCATCTTTTTTTCCACCAGGAAGTTTGTAACAAAAAGCAAATGTGGGAAGTTCTCATCACCCCCACTGCTGTCCAGTATTGATCCTGTAAGGTTCATTGGTCAGTGTTGGGTCAGTGACAGGGTTTGTGATACATGTAGGGTTTGAACTCATAGCTCATCAAAAGTTTTCTCCTTTCTAAAATCTGTGAAGTGAAGGAAACGACAGATACATTATTTGAACACATACGAGGCTCGTAATATGGAGATGCAGATAGACAGACAGACAAATACACAAACACACATATGAGCGTGCACGCGTGAGTGGGCACATATAAACACAATCACAAGCGAATCTACATTCACGCATGCACGTATGGACACAAGCACAAATACGCACATACAAGCACACAGGAACACAGACACACAGATACAGACACACACATAAACACATATGAACACGTATACATACACGCACACGCACAGACGCACGCACAGACACACACACAAACACACACACAAACACACACACACACACACACACAGGCACACACACACACATACATGAACATGCACATGCAGGTACACACATAATTTAAAATACTAACATACCCTCAAAAAATGACCGCAAGATTCCGATTTTCCATACATACATACGTATGCACGCACGCACAGTATGCAAGCACATGCATGCGTATTTTTACTTTCATTGTAAGCATGCAGACACAAGCTGATCCATACGTGCACATACATGTAAACACACACACACACACACACACACACACACACACACACACACACACACACACGCTCCACGCACGCACACACACACACAAGGGCACAATGACAACTACAATCATAAACACACTAACCAATGCGGGCATGCATACACAAAGGTACATACATACATAGACATGTTAAACCATGTACACACACACGCAAACACATAAAGCCATATACTCGTGCACGCTCACACGGATAGAAATAAAGCAATAGAAACTATTTTGTCCATTTTTATGGTACAATAACACAACACAAAGATTCACGTGTTTCTGAGGGATTTCTGTCAATCTTTCCAGCTCCTTGGTTGTACACTTTCCTCAGGTTTTTGACTCAGTCTGGGTTGTCTTTCTCGTGCTGAATACGTCCAATGACAGAAAAATGAAAAGTGGTCAAGCCATGCACAAGCTATATTTTATTTCACATTTGTAAATGGTTTCCGTACAACAGGTAATACAAGGGAAAAAGTTTCATGCTCAGTGTGCTCAAGAAGGGGTCACAGTGTGTGGTTGATAGCACATGTAGCAGGATATCCATTGTTACCCTCCCTCACCTGAAGCAGTAAGGGTACAGGTGGTCCCATAACGCTGAGGTTTTGTGGAAGTGAGGTGGCAATATAAGGCCAGTGCCCATCCTTCTCTCCCCCATTACGCTACATTTCCCAGGCTTGAACAGGGTCAGGTACACATTTACAGATGGTAAGATTGGAAATTGCAAATTTTCCGTTCTTTTTTAGCTTGAATCAATCCATGGAATGAGAATGGATGGTTAGATTATATTTTTACGCCAATCAGTGTGTTGTTGCAATAGTGAAAACTCCTTCCATTTCATTAATGAATTACCATAAATGCATTACCATATACTTCTGTGTAGATGTTATGCTGTTCTAAATTATAGGTTTTATGTTAAATAATTTGAGAGTGGGCCTAGTGGTTTAAATACCTGCCAAATGCACAAGATACATGGTAATGCAGACAAAACCTGGGTTTGATTCATAGATCACACAGGAAGTTTTCTGCACCACTCCATTCCAATTGATCATAAGTAGCAGTCTGGTAATCAAGGGATACTGGGCTGTGTCAGACCGAGTTTAAGTCGGATGGGAAGTCATTTGATATCAACAGAAAAAGAACAGTAATGAAAAATATTGAGAAAAGAACAGGCACATTTACAGGACATTTTATGAGGCAAGAAACAGTTGAGCGCCTGGTCACTTGGAGGGAAAAAGAGCACTAGGTAGACCCAGGGAGAACATATTGGATGGACTTATGGGGTGGATGAAGACAGAGAGGATGGAAGAAGTCCTTGCAGCGACAAAACTAGATTGGTATGAGGGCTATGATCACTAACGCCATGTGGCAGGGCACATAGTGATGATGATTATTATTTTGGTGGACAGATTATGCCATCAGTTCATAACAATACACTTTTATAGACTGCACTTTTTGTTCTGTTTGTCTATAACAACATTATGGAGTGCACATTATTTCCGCACATGGTATTCCACAACTACCACGTGACTGGTAATCGAAACAAACATGATAGATACCACAAGCACAGACACAAAACCTTTAGTTCAGTCTACACCACTAAACTCAGTCACTGTGTTTTGGTGTTACTATACCTGTCATGTTACTGTCCAGGTCTTTGTGGCTACACAACACTATAGCAGTAAACGTTATATGAAATGAAATACATTATGAAGGACAATCATGTAAATGAGAAGAAGATGAAGGAAAAGTAGAATAAGAAGAAACAGATTAATATAATTAAGGTATGACCATGATGGTAGTGATGATGATGATGATGATGGTGATGGTGATGGTGATGGTGATGGTGGTGGTGGTGATGGTGATGATGATGATGATGATGATGATGATGATGATGATGATGATGATGATGATGATGATGATGATGATGAGGATGATGACGATGATGACGACGACGACGATGTCGATGACGTTGATGATGATGTTGATGATGATGTATATTTTTACCTTTACATGTATATATCATGCCAAAGTGTTAACAATAATTATGTAAAACAACCTATTACAGAATGGACCCAGCACATGACACATCAGCAGAGCCAGTGAGCAAAAGGTCAAGTCTGAATGAAACAGAGAGATCTACTCACAGTATATTCCGACCAACTCTCAAAACCACCACATACACTCCGTTTACAATTAGAGACATTCTGTCTACAGCCAGACCCGTTGATTTGCCAGTCACAGCCACACCATCTGTCATGCAATCAGCTGCATACACAATTACTCAAACTCCTCAAACAGTCACACCTATTCTTCCTGGCGTCAGACCAACTACCACTAAAACATACACTCCCTTTACAATAAAAGACATTCTTTCTACAATCAGACCTACTCCCTCTCCACTCAGACCTACTCCTATTAGACCCTCTCCCATTAACATCAGACCTACTTCCATGACATACACTTCCTTTTCTAACAGATATATTCTTTCCATACCCACTCTCTCTGTAATCACACCCACTCCAACTACAATCACATACAGTTCTTTCACAGTGGAACACGCTCCATTGCCAGTAAATGAACATGGACTCTTTACAAGCAGAAATTTGTGGACACTGTCCCCATCCACACCAATGGAACTTGATGGAAATGCAGATCCTTCGCGTTCTGCTCAAAGCAGTGATCCTACATCTGGACTCCAACTATCTACTTACACCAGTGATATTCACAACAGTGATTTACAATCTGATATGACTATGGATAACGTGACTGCTGCTTCAAATGTACATGCAGACCACGTAGTTGTCAACAGGGAACCAGATAGTATTACTTCTTCTGAGTTTGGCTTATCTGATAAAAATGATCAAAATCACAAGGTCGAATTCCTGCGTAATGAAGAAAGAAACACGAGACAGAAATATAAGTGTGATGTTTGTCGTGCAAGCTTCACACGACCTTGTGGGTTAAAAAGACATACTCAAATACATACTGGAGAGACACCATACACATGTGATCACTGTCCTGCAGCATTTGCTAATTCAAGCCATTTAAAACAACATGTGAGGATACACACGAAAGAGAAACCATATAAATGTCAAAATTGTCCTGCTGCATTTGCTCAGTCAAGCACTTTAAAAGGACATATGTGGACACACACGAAAGAGAAACCATATAAATGTCATCATTGTCCTGCAACATTTGCTGTTTCAAGCAGTTTAAAAAGACATATCCGGACACACACAAAAGAGAAACCATTTAAATGTCATCATTGTCCTGCAACATTTGCTCAGTCAAGCACTTTAAAAAGACATATCCGGACACACACAAAAGAGAAACCGTATAAATGTCATCATTGTCCTGCAGCATTCGCACAGTCAGGCACTTTAAAAGTACACATGCGGACACACACGAAAGAGAAACCATATAAATGTCATCATTGTCCTGCAGCATTTGCTGATTCAGGCACTTTAAAAGGACATATCCGGACACACAAAAAGAGAAACCATATAAATGTCATCATTGTCCTGCAGCATTTGCCCACTCAAGCAATTTAAAAGTACATATGCGGACACACACAAAAGAGACACCATACAACTGTCATCATTGCTCTGCAGCATTCGCTCAGTCAAGCAATTTAAAAGGACATATGCGGACACACACAAAACAGAAACTATATAAATGACATCATTGTCCTGCAGCATTTGCAAAGGTAAGCAGTTTGAAAGGACATAATAGGAAGATACACACAAAAAGAGAAACCATATAGTTGTTCTGAGTGCCCTGCAAAATTTAGCCAAAGTGGTGACCTTAATCGTCATGTGGAGATACACAAGGGTGACCAATCTTATAAATGTGACTAATTCATTGCCTCGTTTTCAAGATTACAGGATCTGACGAAACATGTTCACAAATGAAGGAACACTGTAGGTGTGACAGGTCAAACGTTTCTTTATCCCAACTGGACATGGACGTCAAAAATGTACATGCTAAATTGTTTTCATCATCATCATCATCATTATCATCACCATACCATCATCATTATCATCATTATCTCCAGTGTCATCACCATCCTCATCATCTTCATTATCATCGTCGTCATCACCATCATCATCATCATCATCATCATTGTCATTTATTGCACAAATTGATGAGAGCAGTGCACATTGTGATGGAAACACAAAATTTTATGCGATTTGTTTTATCATTTTGTTCATATCATAATCATTAATAATACAATCAGGCACCACGATTTATTTGCAGAATATAGCGGAAAAAGGAACAAGGTGGCAGAATGGTTCCTACGTTTGCCTTCCAGTGACTAAAATCGAGATTCTAGTGTCCGTTTCCGATTGAGGCCTCAACTTGTCTCCAAACTTTCACGAGAAAATCAATCTGAACGCCTAGTCCCTCGTAAGGGCACAGAAAAACAGTGAGACCAGTGTGTCTTCTGGCCTGCACATACTTAAGATCCCACAGTAGTTGAAAATTATAAAGAGCAGGTCTTTCACTCAGCTACCCTGGTGTTAATCATTGGAGAATAGGTTGATTTTCCAGGTCCGTTCTCTTATGGTGTAAAGCAGAATCACAGTTGGATAAACAACGGACATATTGCCACCTTCTTGTGTGTATATTGTTGTGCCATCCTGATTTTTCTCAGATCCATTTACCCACGCTGTTCTGTCCACACTGTGCAGAAGATACGTTGATACACAGTCTGCATACTCTGTTTTCGTTGAGTGTGCAAAATGGGTTATCTTGTGCATCTTAATTAAGCTGCTGACATAACTAATGATTTTTAGCATGTATATTTCATATTCTGCAAGCGTATATACACAAACAGAGTTTAGGCATTAGGAGATCTGCACACATGTTAACATGACAGACCAGAACAAAATCTCCACATTTTACCATCCAAGTAGAGGCGTCTTGGTGGATCGAACATAGGACGTTCGTAAGTCAGGTCTGACATTTACCCATGACTACCATGCAAGTAGTATCCCCACCTAAACTGGTCGATGTACACTTCCACTATTTGGTTTCTTTTCAAATATTGATTTTCTGTTCTACTACCACATCGTCATACATAAAGAAATGTACATACAATTTTGTAGTTATTACTATGTCTAAAACGACAAGCTATTGCCTAATGAATTGTTTAATTTTTGACAGTGTCTTGTCTTTGTGCCCAGTTGTTGTTTAAGCTGTAATTCTAATCCACTTAGATATTTTGATCATTGTGTCTTACTAACATTTTAACTTAATTATCCAGTGGCTCATTTGCCACATTTTTTACTTATCATTATTTTCTTAGAACTATTCCTTACATCAAAATTCAGATTGGGTGAGTGGTGTTTTTCTTTTAAACTCAAATCTTAAAAAAAAAGCATTGAGTAAATGAGAAAGATGATATTCAATTTTTAAAAATACACTTTTGTTCTTGGTCATACACAGAGAATGTCCAGTATTGATCCTGTAAGGTTCATTGGTTAGTGTTGGGTCAGTGACAGGGTTTGTGTTACACGTAGGGTTTGAACTCATAGCTCATCAAAACGTTTCTCCTTTCTAAAATCTGTGAAGTGAAGGAAACGACAGATACATTATCTGAACACATACAAGGCTCGTAATATGGAGATGCAAATAGACAGACAGACAATATATACAAACACACATACGCGCGTGCTCGCGTGAGTGGGCACGTATAAACACAATCACAAGTGAGTCCACATTCACGCATTCACGCATGCACGTATGGACACAAGCACAAATACGCACTTACAAGCACACAGGAACACAGACACACACATACAGACACACACATATACACACATATGAACGCGTATACATACCCGCACACACACAGATGCACACACACTCAGACACACGCACACACACACACACAAACGCAAACACACACACACATATGCACACGCACACATGCATGAACATGCACATGCAGGTACACATAATTTAAAATGCTAACATACCCTCAAAAAACGAGCGCAAGCATGCAAATTTCCATACATACACACATATACACGCACGCACAGTATGCAAGCACATGCATGCGTACTTTTACTTTCATTGTAAGCATGCAGGCACAAGCAGACTCACACGTGCACATACATGCACATGTAAACACACACACACACACACACACACACACACACGCACGCACGCCCACACACACACACACACACACACACACACACACATACACACACACACACACACACGCACATAAGCGCACAACGACAACCACAATCATAAACACACTAACGCAATGCGGGCATACATACACAAAGGTACATGCATACATAGACATGTTAAACCATGTACACACACACGCAAACACACAAAGCCATATACTCGTGCACGCTCAGACGGATAGAAAATAAAGCAATAGAAACTATTTTGTCCATTTTTATGGTAAAATAACACAACACAAAGATTCACGTGTTTCTGAGGGACTTCTGTCAATCTGTCCCGCAACTTGTTTGCTCACTTTCCTCAGGTTTTTGACTCAGTCTGGGTTGTCTTTCACGTGCTGAATACGTCCAATGACATTAAAAAGAAAAAGTGGTCAAGCCATGCAAAAGGTGTATATTATTTCACATCTGTAAATGGTTTCCATACTACAGGTAATACAAGGGAAAAAGTGTCATGCTCAGTGTGCTCAAGAAGGGGTCACAGTGTGTGGTTGATAGCACATGTAGCAGGATATCCATTGTTACCCTTCCTCACCTGAAGCAGTAAATGTACACGTTGTCCCATAATGCTGAGGTTGTATGGGAGTGAGATGGCAATATAACGTCAGTGCCCATCCTTCTCTCCCTCATTGGTTTATATTACCCAAGCTTGAACAGGGTCAGGTACACATTCGCAACTGGATAGAATGGAAGCTGCAAACTTAATGTTTTTTTTAGCTTGACCCAATTTGGATAGTTGGATTCTATCTTTACGCCGATCAGTGTGTTGTTTCAATGGTGAAAACTCCTTCCATTTCATTGATGAATTACCATAAATGCATCGCCATATACTTTTGTGTAGATGTTATGCTGTTCTGAATTATAGGTTTTATGTTAAATAGTTTGAGAGTAGGCCTAGTGGTTTAAATACCTGCCAAATGCACAAGATACATGGCAATGCAGACAAAACCTAGGTTTGATGCATAGATCACACAGGAAGTTTTCTGCACCACTCCATTCCAATTGATCATAAGTAGCAGTCTGGTAATCAAAGGATACTGGGCTGTGTCAGACCGAGTTTTACTAGTTAAGTCTGATGGAAAGTCATTTGATATCAACATCATCCAAGTATATGCACCAACATCGACAAGTACTCAAAAAGAAATTGACAACTTCTATGAAGTATTAGTGATGGCCAAGGATCAGTGCAACTAACAGGATATTACACAAATTATGGGAGATTGTTATGCTAAAGAGGGACAGGAGAGGGTGGAGGATATAGTTGGACTTCATGGTCTTGGAATACAAACTGAAAATGGAGAGAAACGTGTTGAATGGGCACAGACAAATGAGTTCATAGTAGGAAACACCTGGTTCTGGTTTGAGCAGCCCAACAAAACAAAATGGACATGGATGAGTCCAGGAGATAGTACAAAAAACTCAAATTGATTACATCTTGAGCAATAACAAATCTAGAAATTCTCTACTGATAGCAAGAACATTACCAGGCAGAGACTGCAATCATGATCACAGTCATGTAATGTGAAGATTTAGGCTGAAACTGAAGAACAGAAAACACACAAAAAATAACATCAATCTAAATTTTGGATTCTTAAGATAGATAAGCGACCTGTCAAAAATTGAACCTACATGTTCAAAACAAACAAAACAAATGACACAGCAAACAAAACAAATGACACAGTGTGGAAGAAGGCAGACACAAGAAGATCATTACTAAAGAAGATAAGAAAAAGACAAACAACATGTATAGGACATTTTAGTAGGAAAGAGAAATTAGAGCACCTGGTCACAACAAGAAAGCTGGGGAGAAAGAGAACACCAATCAGACCTAGGGAGACAATACTGAACAGGCTCTCAGGGTGGCTGAGGACAAAGAGGGTGGGAGATGTGCTTGCTGCAACAAGGGATAGATTCGTATGGAGTTTTATGATTGCCAACGCCATGCGGTGGGGCACATAATTATGATGATGAATAGTCTGGTGATAATCTGTTAGAGTAAATGATAAACTAAAATCTCTTGTGCAGCATATGTTGAGTAGACGTTAAAGATGACACGGTATTAGAAAAGAATTGTTCCTTGCATAAGCCTGTATGGCTAAATGGGTTAAAGCGAAATATTGTTTCGGTATTACACCATTTTTTGATTAACCTCAAAAATGAAACTTTTTAAAAAATCGTAAAATGTCAAAGTAGAGGTGGAAAGGCTTGACGTTAATATTTTAGGACTCGGGAGGAGGGTGTGAGATGGAAGGGAGCAGGTGTGATAATATCAGGCTAGAACAAAATTATATGTTCTAATGGAGGCACATGAAAGAGGGGTAGGCATCATAATGAACAGTGACAAGCAAAAGTCTGTCAAAGGATACTGGGCTATATCTGGCCGAATTTTATCAGTCACATTCGATGGCAAGTTGTTTGATAGCAACATCATCCAAGCATATGCAACAACATCCACAAGTACTGAGCAAGAAATAAACAACTTCTTTGAAGAATTAGAGACAGTCAAGGCTCAGTGTAAATCGCAAGACACTACAACAATAATGGGAGATTTTAATGCTAAAGTGGTACACTAAAAAGTAGATAACATAGTTGGACCTCATAGCCTTGGCACATGAACTGGGGGAGAAAATTGTTCAGTGAGCACAAGTAAACGAATTCATAATAGGAACTCTTTTGTTGGAGCTTATTTTACTTACTTTTTCCTTCCGCTTGTACCGGTGGGCGTCGCGGGGAGATACAGTCGTCTCTCAGCAGCAAGGCGCGTGGCCTGGAGAAGGGACATCTCGTGAGCTCTGAGGGTGTCTGCCACGGAGTCGCTCCATCGTCGTCTTGGTCTTCCTCTGGCTCTCCAGCCAGAGTATCTGGTGTTGTATGCCCAAAGAACTGGATGGTTTAGGGGCATACGTGTGAGGTGTCCGAACCACTTGATCCTCATATGTTCGATGTGTTGTAGGATTGGTGTTGCTCCTACCATGTCTCGTATCACCTCATTTCTGATCTTGTCCCGCCTTGTCTTGTTTACTGCTTTCCTCAGGCATTTCATTCCACAGGTGACCAGTTTTCTCTCGAGGACTTTAGTTAGGGACCATGTCTGGCACTGGTATGTCAGCGTTGGTAGAAAAATGGCGTTGATGAGTTTCGCCTTAGTGCTGGTGGGAATGCTGGGGTGTTTCAGAAGAGGGGCAAGTTGGTAGCTGACTGCGTTGGCTTTCTGGCATCTGGTCTCGATTTCTCTGTCTAGTTTGCCATTTTCAGTGAAGATGCTGCCCAGGTATTTAAATTCACTGGCTTGCTTCAACTGGGTTCCCTTGATGTTGATATCCAGTTTGTTTGGTCTCTTACTGACAGTCATGACCTCGGTCTTGCTGACGCTGATCTTCATGCCGTATGTCTCGCAGCTTTTACTGAGCTGGTCTGTGTGCTCCTGTAGCTGTATCTTGTCATTGTTCACCATTGCCTGGTCGTCCGCAAACATGAGTTCATTGAGTGCCTCAGGGTCTGGGTTTGCCTCCTTCGTAATCTGATCCATATAGATCATGAAGAGAAGAGGGGAGATATTAAAGCCCTGCCTTACTCCCGATATCACTGGGAACCAGTCAGATGTTCCACTGGCGGTGCGGACTGCACTCCTGCTGTTGGCATAGATGGCCCGAATCTTGTCTAGCAGCTGGCCCTTGACGTCGTACTGCTCGAGGACCTTCGTTGGAGCAACCTAACAAAATGAAATGGACATGGATGAATCATGGAGACAACACAAGAAATCAGTTAGATTATATCCTGATAAACAAAAGATTTAGACGTCATTTACTGAAAACATTACCTGGCGCATATTGAAGCAGTGACCACAATCGTGTAGTGGGAAGATTTAGACTGAAACTAAAGAGAACAAAACAAATCAAAAGTTACATTAAACAAAATCTCTTGGACTCTTAAAGAAGATGAATCGACTGATGGAAAATGTAACGTATGGGATGTTAAAAATTAATTCAGTGCTCTGGAAGACGTTGGTGACACTGGAGAACAATGGACACAGTTGATAAACTCGATAAATAAAGTTTGTGAGAAATCCTTAGCGTTGAAAGACAAGCAAAGAAGAACTCAATGACAAAATAAATGTTAGGCTCTATGAAAAAACAGATGAGGGCGAAAGGAATGGAAAAAGATTAAAAAAGATACACAAGCAAAAAAATTCATCAGTGTTATATAGAACCGATGGTGTTGTGTGGTTGTGATATGTAGACAGTCATCACGCAAATTCAGAACAAGATGGAGGCTGCTAAAATGTGGTGTTTAAGAAGAATGCTAAGAGTTTCAAGGGCAATAAAGAAAACCAATGAGACAGTCTTGAAAGAGGCAAGCAGAAAAAGAACATTAATGAAGAATATTAAAAAAAGAACAGGCACATTTATAGATATTTTATGAGGCAAGAGACATTTGAGCTTCTGGTCCCTTGGAGGGAAAAAACCCACCAGGCAGACCCAGGGAAACATATTGGGCGGACTTGTGGGGTGGATGAAGACAGAAAGGATGGAAGAAGTCCTTGCAGCAACAAAACTAGATTGCTATGAGGGTTATGATCACTAACGCCATGTGGCAGGGCACATAGTGAGGATGATTATTATTTTGGTGGACAGATTATGCCATCAGTTCATAACAATACACTTTTATAGACTGCACTTTTTGTTCTGCTTGTCTATAACAACATTATGGAGTGCACATTATTTCCGCACATGGTATTCCACAACTGTCACGTGACTGGTAATTGAAACAAACATGATAGATACCACAACACAGACACAAAACCTTTAGTCAGTCTACACTACTAAACTCAGTCACTGTGTTTTGGTGTTTTTATCCTGTCTTACTTTACCTGTCATGTTACTGGCCAGGTCTTTGTGGCTACACAGCACTATAGCAGTAACAGTTATATGATATGAAACACATTATGAAGGACAAGCGTGTAAATGAGAAGAAGATGAAACAAAAGCAGAATAAGAAGAAAAAAAGTAATATAATGATGGTGATGACCGTGATGGTAGTGATGATGATGATGATGATGATGATGATGATGATGATGATGATGATGATGATGATGATGATGATGATGATGTATATTTTTACCTTGATATATCATACCGAAGTGTTAACAATAATTATGTAAAACAACCTATTACAGAATGGACCCAGCAGATGACACATCAGCAGAGCCAGTGAGCAAAAGGTCAAGGCTGAATGAAACAGAGAGATCTACTCACAGTATATTCCGACCAATTCGCACAACCACCACATACACTCCGTTTACAATTAAAGACATTCTGTCTACAGCCAGACCGGCTGATTTCCCAATCAGAGTCACAACATCTGTCATGCAACCAGCTGCCTACACAATTACTCAAACTCCTTCAACAGTCACACCTATTCTTCCTAGCATCAGACCAACTACCACTAAAACATCATACACTCCCTTTACAATAAAAGACATTCTTTCTACAGTCAGACCTACTCCCTCTCCACTCAGACCTACTCCTATTAGACCCTCTCCCACTAACATCAGACCTACTTCCATGGCATACACTTCCTTTTCTAACAGATATGTTGTTTCCAGACCCACTCTCTCTGTAATCAGACCCACTCCAACTACAATCACATACAGTCCTTTCACAGTGGAACACGCTCCATTGCCAGTAAATGAACATGGACTCTTTACAAGCAGAAATTTGTGGACACTGTCCCCATCCACACCAATGGATCTTGATGGGAATGCAGATCCTTCGCGTTCTGCTCAAAGCAGTGATCCTACATCTGGACTCCAACTATCTACTTACACCAGTGATATTCACAACAGTGATTTACAATCTGGAATGACTATGGATAACGTGACTGCTGCTTCAAATGTACATGCAGACCACGTAGTTGTCAACAGGGAACCCGATAGTATTACTTCTTCTGAGTTTGGCTTATCTGATAAAAATGATCAAAAGCACAAGGTCGAACTCCTGCGTAATGAAGAAAGAACCATGAAACACACAAGACAGAAATATAAGTGTGATGTTTGTCGGGCAAGGTTCAGATGGCCTTGTGGGTTAAAAAGACATACTCGAATACATACTGGAGAGAAACCATACACATGTGATCACTGTCCTGCAGCATTTGCTAATTCAAGCAATTTAAAAGAACATATGAGGATACACACGAAAGAGAAACCATATAAATGTCAACATTGTCCTGCTACATTTGCTCAGTCAAGCACTTTAAAAGTACATATGCGGACACACACGAAAGAGAAACTATGTAAATGTCATCATTGTCCTGCAGCATTTGCTGTTTCAGGTGCTTTAAAAAGACATATTCGGACACACACAAATGAGAAACCGTATAAATGTCATGACTGTCCTGCAGCATTCGCTCATTCAAGCACTTTAAAAAGACATATCCGGACACACACAAAAGAGAAACCGTACAAATGTCATCATTGTCCTGCAGCATTCGCTCAGTCAAACACTTTAAAAGGACATATACGGACACACACGAAAGAGAAACCATACAAATGTCATCATTGTCCTGTTGCATTTGCTGATTCAGGCACTTTAAAAGTACATATCCGGACACACACAAAAGAGAAATCGTATAAATGTCATCATTGTCCCGCAGCATTTGCCCAGTCAAGCAATTTAAAACAACATATGAGGATACAAACAAAGGAGAAACCATACAACTGTCATCATTGTTCTGCAGCATTTGCTCGGTCAAGCACTTTAAAAAGACATATGCGGACACACAAAACAGAAACCATATAAATGTTATCATTGTTCCTGCAGCATTTGCAAAGGTAAGCAGTTTGAAAGGACATATGAGGATACACACAAAAAGAGAAACCATATAATTGTTCTGAGTGCCCTACAAAATTTGGCCAAAGTGGTGACATAATCGTCATGTGGAGATACACAAGGGTGACCAATCTTATAAATGTGACTAATGCACTGCCTCGTTTTCAAGATTACAGGATCTGACGAAACATGGTCATGTTCACAAAAGAAGAAACACTGTAGGTGTGACAGGTCAAACGTTTCTTTATCCCAACTGGACATGGACGTCAAAAATGCACATGCTAAATTGTTTTTATCATCATTA
>JAPXFY010000196.1:15000-17500 GCA_030674185.1 Monoplex corrugatus | reverse complement strand
GTCTACAGCCAGACCGACTGATTTCCCAGTCAGAGCCACACCATCTGTCATGCAACCAGCTGCCTACACAATTACTCAAACTCCTCAAACAGTCACACCTATTCTTCCTGGCGTCAGACCAACTACCACTAAAACATCATACACTCCCTTTACAATAAAAGACATTCTTTCTACAGTCAGACTTGTTCCCTCTCCACTCAGACCTACTCTTATTAGACCCACTCCCATTAACATCAGACCTACTTCCATGGCATACACTTCCT
Organism: Monoplex corrugatus; assembly: GCA_030674185.1. Lineage (NCBI taxonomy): Eukaryota > Metazoa > Mollusca > Gastropoda > Littorinimorpha > Ranellidae > Monoplex > Monoplex corrugatus. The sequence goes on along the minus strand of JAPXFY010000196.1, from coordinate 17,237 downwards.
TTTCTAACAGATATATTCTTTCCAGACCCACTCTCTCTGTAATCACACCACTCCAACTACAATCACATACAGTCCTTTCACAGTGGAACACGCTCCATTGCCGCCAGTAATTGAACATGGACTCTTTACAAGCAGAAATGTGTGGACACTGTCCCCATCCACACCAATGGATCTTGATGGGAATGCAGATCCTTCGCGTTCTACTCAAAGCAGTGATCCTACATCTGGACTCCAACTATCTACTTACACCAGTGATATTCACAACAGTGATTTACAATCTGGAATGACTATGGATAACGTGACTGCTGCTTCAAATGTACATGCAGACCACGTAGTTGTCAACAGGGAACCCGATAGTATTACTTCATCTGAGTTTGGCTTATCTGATAAAAATGATCAAAAGACAAGTCGAATTCCTGCGTAATGAAGAAACAACCATGAAACACACGATACAGAAATATAAGTGTAGTGTTTGTCGCGCAAGCTTCACACGACCTTGTGGGTTAAAAAAACATACTCGAATACATACTGGAGAGAAAGCATACATATGTGATCACTGTCCTGCAGCATTTGCTAATTCAAGCCACTTAAAAGAAGATGTGAGGATACACACAAAAGAGAAACCATATAAATGTCAACATTGTCCTGCTGCATTTGCTAAGTCAAGCAATTTAAAAGGACATATGCGGACACACACAAAAGAGAAACCATATAAATGTCATCATTGTCCTGCAGCATTTGCTGATTCAGGCACTTTAAAAAGACATATCCGGACACACACACAAGAGAAACCGTACAAATGTCATCATTGTTCTGCAGCATTCCTCAGTCAACCACTTTAAAACAACATGTGAGGATACACACCAAAGAGAAACCATATAAATGTCATCATTGTTCTGCAGCATTTGCTGATTTAGGCACTTTAAAAAGACATATGCGGACACACACAAAAGAGAAACCATATAAATGTCATGATTGTCTGCAGCATTTCCTCATTAAAGGGCACTTTAAAAAGGACATATGGGACACACACAAAGAGAAACCTATAAATGTCATGATTGTCCTGCAGCATTTCTCATTCAAGCACTTTAAAAGGACATATGCGGACACACACGAAAGAGAAACCTAAAATGTCATCATTGTCCTGCAGCATTTGCTGATTCAAGCACTTTAAAAAGACATATGCGGAAACACACAAAAGAGAAACCGTATAAATGTCATCATTGTCCTGCAGCATTCACTCAGTCAAGCACTTTAAAAGGACATATCTGGCACACACGAAAGAGAAACCATATAAATGTCATCATTGTCCTGCAGCATTCGCTCAGTCACGCACTTTAAAAAGACATATGCGGACACACGAAAGAGAAACCGTATAAATGTTATCATTGTCCTGCAGCATTTGCAAAGGCAAGCAGTTTGAAAGGACATATGAGGATACACACAAAAAGAGAAACCATATAATTGTTCTGAGTTCCCTGCAAAATTTAGCCAAAGTGGTGACCTTAATCGTTATGTGGAGATACACAAGGGTGACCAATCTTATAAATGTGACTAATGCACTGCCTCGTTTTCAAGATTACAGGATCTGACGAAACATGGTCATGTTCACAAATGAAGGAACACTGTAGGTGTGACAGGTCAAACGTTTCTTTATCCCAACTGGACATGGACGTCAAAAATGTACATGCTAAATTGATTTTATCACCATTTTCATCATTATCATCACCATACCATCATCATTATCATCATTATCTCCAGTGTCATCACCATCCTCATCATCTTCATTATCATCATCGTCATCATCATCATCATCATCATTGTCATTATTACACAAATTGATGAGAATAGTGCAAATTATATAGAAACACAAATTTTTATGCCATTTGTTTATCATTTTGTTCATATCATTATCATTAATAATACAATCAGGCACCACGTTTTATCATTTTGTTCATATCATTATAATTAATAATACAATCAGGCACCACGTTTTATCATTTTGTTCATATCATTATCATTAATAATACAATCAGGCACCACGATTTATCATTTTGTTCATATCATTATAATTAATAATACAATCAGGCACCACGTTTTATCATTTTGTTCATATCATTATAATTAATAATACAATCAGGCACCACGTTTTATCATTTTGTTCATATCATTATAATTAATAATACAATCAGGCACCACGTTTTATCATTTTGTTCATATCATTATATTAATAATAC
>JAPXFY010000196.1:0-10000 GCA_030674185.1 Monoplex corrugatus | reverse complement strand
TTGAACAGGGTCAGGTACACATTCGCAACTGGATAGAATGGAAGCTGCAAACTTAATGTTTTTTTTAGCTTGACCCAATTTGGATAGTGGATTCTATCTTTACGCCGATCAGTGTGTTGTTTCAATGGTGAAAACTCCTTCCATTTCATTGATGAATTACCATAAATGCATCGCCATATACTTTTGTGTAGATGTTATGCTGTTCTGAATTATAGGTTTTATGTTAAATAGTTTGAGAGTAGGCCTAGTGGTTTAAATACCTGCCAAATGCACAAGATACATGGCAATGCAGACAAAACCTAGGTTTGATGCATAGATCACACAGGAAGTTTTCTGCACCACTCCATTCCAATTGATCATAAGTAGCAGTCTGGTAATCAAGGGATACTGGGCTGTGTCAGACCGAGTTTTACTAGTTAAGTCGATGGAAAGTCATTTGATATCAACATCATCCAAGTATATGCACCAACATCGACAAGTACTCAAAAGAAATTGACAACTTCTATGAAGTATTAGTGATGGCCAAGGATCAGTGCAACTAACAGGATATTACACAAATTATGGAGATTGTTATGCTAAAGGGACAGGAGAGGGTGGAGGATATAGTTGGACTTCATGGTCTTGGAATACAAACTGAAAATGGAGAGAAACGTGTTGAATGGGCACAGACAAATGAGTTCATAGTAGGAAACACCTGGTTCTGGTTTGAGCAGCCCAACAAAACAAAATGGACATGGATGAGTCCAGGAGATAGTACAAAAAACTCAAATTGATTACATCTTGAGCAATAACAAATTTAGAAATTCTCTACTGATAGCAAGAACATTACCAGGCAGAGACTGCAATAATGATCACAGTAATGTAATGTGAAGATTTAGGCTGAAACTGAAGAACAGAAAACAGACAAAAAAATAACATCAATCTAAATTTTGGATTCTTAAGATAGATAAGCGACCTGTCAAAAATTGAACCTACATGTTCAAAACAAACAAAACAAATGACACAGCAAACAAAACAAATGACACAGTGTGGAAGAAGGCAGACACAAGAAGATCATTAATAAAGAAGATAAGAAAAAGACAAGCAACATGTATAGGACATTTTAGTAGGAAAGAGAAATTAGAGCACCTGGTCACAACAAGAAAGCTGGGGAGAAAGAGAACACCAATCAGACCTAGGGAGACAATACTGAACAGGCTCTCAGGGTGGCTGAGGACAAAGAGGGTGGGAGATGTGCTTGCTGCACAAGGGATAGATTCGTATGGAGTTTTATGATTGCCAACGCCATGCGGGAGGCACATAATTATGATGATGAATAGTCTGGTGATAATCTGTTAGAGTAAATGATAAACTAAAATCTCTTGTGCAGCATATGTTGAGTAGACGTTAAAGATGACACGGTATTAGAAAAGAATTGTTCCTTGCAAAAGCATGTATGGCTAAATGGGTTAAAGCGAAATAATGTTTTGGTATTATATCATTTTTTGATTAACCGCAAAAATGAAACTTTTTAAAAAATCGTAAAATGTCAAAGTAGAGGTGGAAAGGCTTGACGTTAATATTTTAGGACTCGGGAGGAGGGTGTGAGATGGAAGGGAGCAGGTGTGATAATATCAGGCTAGAACAAAATTATATGTTCTAATGGAGGCACATGAAAGAGGGGTAGGCATCATAATGAACAGTGACAAGCAAAAGTCTGTCAAAGGATACTGGGCTATATCTGGCCGAATTTTATCAGTCACATTCGATGGCAAGTTGTTTGATAGCAACATCATCCAAGCATATACAACAACATCCACAAGTACTGAGCAAGAAATAAACAACTTCTTTGAAGACTTAGAGACAGTCAAGGCTCAGTGTAAATTGCAAGACACTACAACAATAATGGGAGATTTTAATGTTAAAGTGGTACACTAAAAAGTAGATAACATAGTTGGACCTCATAATCTTGGCACATGAAATGGGGAAGAAAATTGTTCAGTGAGCACAAGTAAACGAATTCATAAGAGGAACCCTTTCGTTGGAGTAACCTAACAAAATAAAATGAACATGGTTGTATCCTGGAGAAAACAAAAGCAATCAATTTGATTGTATCCTGATAAACAAAAGATTTAGACGTTATTTACTGATACTGAAAACATTACCTGGCGCATATTGAAGCAGTGACCACAATCGTGTAGTGGGAAGATTTAGACTGAAACTAAAGAGAACAAAACAAATCAAAAGTTACATTTAACAAAATCTTGGACTCTTAAAGAAGATGAATCAACTCATGGAAAACGTAACGCATATGTTCAAAATTAATTCAGTGCTCTGGAAGACGCTGGTTCTTCTACTCAAGAAAAATGGACAAAGTTGATAAACTCGATAAATAAAGTTTGTGAAGAAATCCCTTGCGTTGAAAGAAACGCAAGGAAGAACTGGACGACTGAATGAATTTTAGGCTCTTTGAAAGAACAGATGTGGGCAAAATGAAAATACATGTAGAAAGAATGAAAAAAAAGTCACGCAAGGAAAACTCATCAGTGTTATATAGAATCGACACTGTTGTGTGGTTGTGATGTGTAGACAGTCATCATGCAAATTCAGAACAAGAATGAAGCCACTAAAATGTGGTGTTTAAGAACAATGTTAAGAGTTCCATGGACAATAACGAAACAAAAATGAGACAGTCTTGAAAGAGGCAAACAGAAAAAGAGCATTCCTTAAGAATATTAAGAAAAAAGCAACATTTATAGATATTTTATGAGGCAAAAAGAGCACCAGGTAGACCCAGGCAGAAAATATTGGACGGACTTGTGGGGTGGATGAAGACAGAGAGGATGGAAGAAGTCCTTGCAGCGACAAAACTACATTGGTATGGAGGGCTATGATCACTAACGCCATGTGGCAGGGCACATAGTGATGATGATTATTATTTTGGTGGACAGATTATGCGATCAGTTCATAACAATACACTTTTACAGACTGCACTTTTTGTTCTGCTTGTCTATAACAACATTATGGAGTGCACATTATTTCCGCACATGGTATTCCACAACTGCCACGTGACTGGTAATCGAAATAAACATGATAGATACCACAAGCACAGACACAAAAGCTTTAGTTCAGTCTAGACTACTAAACTCAGTCACTGTGTTTTGGTGTTTTTATCCTGTCTTACTTTACCTGTTGTGTTAATGGCCAGGTCTTTGAGGCTACACAGCACTAGAGCAGTAAACGTTATATGAAATGAAACACATTATGAAGGACAATCATGTAAATGAGAAGAAGATGAAGGAAAAGTAGAATAAGAAGAAAAAGAGTAATATAATGATAATGATGACCATAATGATAGTGGTGATGTTGATGATGATTATGATCATCATCATCATCATCATCCATCATCATCATGGCGTTGATGATGATAATGTATATTTTTACCTTGATATATCATACCAAAGTGTTAACAATAATTATGTAAAACAACCTATTACAGAATGGACCCAGCAGATGACACATCAGCCGAGCCAGTGAGCGAAAAGGTCAAGGCTGAATGAAACAGAGAGATCTACTCACAGTATATCCGACCAACTCTCACAACCACCACATACACTCCGTTTAAAATTAGAGACATTCTGTCTACAGCCAGACCGGCTGATTTCCAGTCAGAGCCACAACATCTGTCATGCAACCAGCTGCCTACACAATTACTCAAACTCCTTCAACAGTCACACCTATTCTTCCTAGCGTCAGACCAACTACCACTAAAACATCATACACTCCATTTACAATAAAAGACATTCTGTCTACAGTCAGACCTACTCCCTCTCCACTCAGACCTACTCCTATTAGACCCATTCCCATTAACATCAGACCTACTTCCATGACATACACTTCCTATTCAAACAGATATGTTGTTTCCATACCCACTCTCTCTGTAATCAGACCCACTCCAACTACAATCACATACAGTCCTTTCACAGTGGAACACGCTCCATTGCCAGTAAATGAACATGGACTCTTTACAAGCAGAAATTTGTGGACACTGTCCCCATCCACACCAATGGAACTTGATGGGAATGCAGATCCTTCGCGTTCTACTCAAAGCAGTGATCCTACATCTGGACTCCAACTATCTACTTACACCAGTGATATTCACAACAGTGATTTACAATCTGGAATGACTATGGATAACGTGACTGCTGCTTCAAATGTACATGCAGACCACGTAGTTGTCAACAGGGAACCGATAGTATTACTTCATCTGAGTTTGGCTTATCTGATAAAAATGATCAAAAGCACAAGGTCGAATTCCTGCGTAATGAAGAAAGAACCAAGAAACACACGAGACAGAAATATCAGTGTGATGTTTGTTGCGCAAGGTTCAGATGGCCTTATGAGTTAAAAAGACATACTCGAATACATACTGGAGAGAAACCGTACACATGTGATCACTGTCCTGCAGCATTTGCTCATTCAGGCCATTTAAAAGAACATGTGAGGATACACACGAAAGAGAAACCACATAAATGTCAACATTGTCCTGCTGTATTTGCTCAGTCAAGCACTTTAAAAGGACATATGCGGACACACACGAAAGAGAAACCATATAAATGTCAACAATGTCCTGAAGCATTTGCTGTTCAGGCACTTTAAAAAGACATATCCGGACACACATGAAAGAGAAACCGTACAAATGTCATCATTGTCCTGCAGCATTCACTCATTCAAGCACTTTAAACGGACATATGCGGACGCACACTAAAGAGAAACCATATAAATGTCATGATTGTCCTGCAGCATTTGCTGATTCAAGCACTTTAAAAAGACATATGCGGACACACACAAAAGAGAAACCGTATAAATGTCATCATTGTCCTGCAGCATTTGCTGATTCAAGCACTTTAAAAAGACATACCCGGACACACACAAAAGAGAAACCGTACAAATGTCATCATTGTCCTGCAGCATTTGCCCTGTCAAACACTTTAAAAGAACATATGCGGACACACACAAAAGAGACACCATACAACTGTCATCATTGCTCTGCAGCATTCGCTCAGTCAAGCACTTTAAAAAGACATATGCGGACTCACACGAAATAGAAACCATATAAATGTTATCATGTCCTGCAGCATTTGCAAAGGCAAGCAGTTTGAAAGGACATATGAGGATACACACAAAAGAGAAACCATATAATTGTTCTGAGTGCTCCACAAAATTTAGCCAAAGTGTATAATCGTCATGTGGAGATACACAAGGTGACCAATCTTATAAATGTGACTAATGCACTGCCTCGTTTTCAAGATTACAGGATCTGACGAAACATGATTATGTTCACAAATGAAGAAACACTGTAGGTGTAACAGGTCAAACGTTTATTTATCCCAACTGGACATGGACGTCAAAAATGTACATGCAAATTGATTTTATCATCATTATCATCACCATACCATCATCATTATCATCATTATCTCCAGCGTCATCACCATACTCGTCATCTTCATTATCATCGTCGTCATCACCATTATCATCAGTGTCATTTATTACACAAATTGATGAGAGTAGTGCAAATTATGATGGAAACACAAATTTTTATGCGATTTGTTTTATCATTTTGTTCATATCATAATCATTAATAAAACAATCAGGCACCACGATTTATTTGCAGAATATAGCGAAAAAAGGAACTGGATGGCAGAATGGTTCAGAAGTTTGCCTTCCAGTGACTAAAATCGAGATTCTAGTGTCCGTTTTCGATTGAGGCCTCAACTTTTCTCCAAACTTTCACAGGAATATCAATCTGAACGCCTAGTCCCTCGTAAGGGCACAGAAAAACAGTGAGACCAGTGTGTTTTCTGGCCTGCACATGTTTAAGATCCCACAGTTGTTGAAAATTATAAAGAGCACGTCTTTCACTCAGCTACCCTGGTATTAAACATTGGAGAGATAGGTTGATTTTCCGGGTCCCTCTCGCTGAAGGCTAGTTAGCTTTTTTTGCCTTTCTAAAGTCTTATCAAAGAAAAGGATGGGCTGCACTGTGGTGACGCACTGTCATAGGGGAGAGATGTCCGAAATTTGCATGATAAATCTACTGTGACGAAAAGAAAAAACATGAATATTAACATGAACACAAATATAAATATGTGAAAATGAATGCATTCTTAGACAAATCATTCATAATGATGTTATTAAAAATATGACATCCTAACCGATTTCTTATGGTGTAAAGCAGAATCACAGTTGGATAAACAACGAACCATATTGCCACCTTCTTGTGTGTATGTTGTTGTGTCATCCTGATTTTTTCAGATGCACTGTCCCACGCTGTTCTGTCCGCACTGTGCAGAAGATACGTTGCTACACAGTCTGCATACTGTGTTTTCATTGAGCGTGCACAATGGGTGCTGTTGTGCATCTTAATTCAGCTGCTGACATAACTAATGATTTTTAGCATGCATATTTCATATTCTGCAAGCGTATATACACAAACAGAGTTTAGGCACTAGGAGATATGCACACATGTTAACATGACAGACCAGAACAAAATCTTCACATTTTACCATCCAAGTAGAGGCGTCTTGGTGGATCGAACACAGGACGTTCGTAAGACAAGTCTGACATTTACCCATGACTACCATGCAAGTAGTATCCCCACTAAATTTGGGTCAATGTACACTTCCACTATTTGGTTTCTTTTCAGATATTGTTTTCTGTTCTACTACACATCGTCATACGTAAAGAAATGTACATACAATTTTTAGATTATTGCTATGTCTAAAATGACAACTATTTCTTATGAATTGTTTAATTTTTGACAGTGTCTTGTCTTTGTGCCCAGTTGTTGTTCAAGCTGTAATTCTAATCCAGTTAGATATAATGATCATGTCTTACTAACATTTTAACTTGATTCGTCCAGTTGCTCATTTGTCACATTTTTACTTGCCATTAGTTTCTTATAATTATTGTATGAATAAAAAAATGAGACCGATGGTGGGTGTGTTTTTGTTTAAGGTCAAATCTTGAAATAAAACATTGAGTAAATGAGAAAATAGTATTCAATTTTTAAAAATACACTTTTGTTCTTGGTCATCACCAGAGAGTGTTTATTTTGCTGTGTGTGTGTGCATGTGTGTGCTACGTGAGTGTGTGTTGTGAGGGCGGGCGCGTGTTGTGTGTGTGCGCACGCGAGCGCGTGTTTTCGCTGTGTGTTCGTTCGTTTGTGCGGTGCGTGTTATGGTGGTGGTGTGTTGTGTGTGTGTGTGTGTGTGTGTGTGTGTGTGTGTGGTGTGTGTGTGGTGTGTGTGTGTGTGTGTGTGTGTGTGTGTGTGTGTGTGTTTGCGTGTGTGTGTGACTGTGGGTCTGTATGTCTGTAATGTGGATGTTCTCTTCTGTGTCTGTCTATCGTCTCTCTCTCTCTCTTCTCTCTCTCCTTTTTCTCTCTCTCTCTCTCTTTTTGCTACTGTTTATGCTTGTGTTGTTTTTCAATGGTGTGTTTCTTTTATCTTGTGTGTTTCTTTCTTCTGTTTCTGTTTGTTTTTTTTCTATTTTCTCTACTCTCTTTCTGTTATTCTATTTTGTGTGTGTGTGCCGGTTGTGTGTGTGTGTGTGTGTGTGTGTGTGTGTGTGTGTGTGTGTGTGTGAGTGTGCGTTGTTTGCTCTGCATGTGGGTCGATAACACGATGATGGGTGAGTAGGGAACCATTTATCATATATGTGTTATAGATGCTCTAGCAGATAAACCAGAAAAAAAAATAGAAACACACCACGCACACACACACACACACACACACACACACACACACACACACACACACACACACACACACACACACACACACACTTCAACCTTACATCAATGTTAATCATTTTTCACTGATGGAACTTGAAATAAACGTATAAATTGCGACAGTGAATCCAGTTCAGATCAGTTTGTGAAAGAAGACGAAACTGGTTCATCAGACAGAAGTGTTGGTTGTTTTACCATTTGTTTCCTGTAACATTGGACACTGTTTGGATGATACCTGACACTGAACGATTCCAGTATAGACGTCACTAAGGTAAATGTTATATCACTTTCTTTCTACAGATTTTAACACAACAGGTATTGAATAGAGAAAGACAGTATTTACGTTTTTTATTTCCTTTTTTTTCCACCAGGAAGTTTGTAACAAAAAGCAAATGTGGGAAGTTCTCATCACCCCCACTGCTGTCCAGTATTGATCCTGTAAGGTTCATTGGTTAGTGTTAGGTCAGTGACAGGGTTTGTGATACATGTAGGGTTTTAACTCATAGCTCATCAAAACTTTTCTCCTTTGTAAAATCAGTGACGCGATACATTTGAATATGAGGTCTAATCATAGATCAAACACAGACAATCAACAAGCTCGCGTGAAGTGGGCACTATAAACACATCACAAGCGAATCCATTGACGCAACGCATGCACGTATGGACACAAGCACAAATACGCACATACAAGCACACAGGAACATAGGCACACAGATACAGACACACACATATACACATATGAACGCGTATACATACACGCACACACACAGACGCACACACACACACCACACAACAACACACACACATACAAACACACACACACACACACCACACACCACATCAACACACACATCATGAACATGCACATAGCAAATGTAAACAAACCATACCTCAAAAACGAGGCTAAGCATGCGAATTTCCATGCATACACGTATACACGCACACGCGTAGCAAGATATGCATGCGTACTTTTACTTTCATTGTAAGCATGTAGACACAAGCAGACCCATACGTGACATATACATGTAAACACACACACACACACACACACAACACACACACACACACACACCACTACACACCCACCCCCCCCCCCCTGCCTAACACCACACAACACACTACACCCAAGGCACACACATAAGCGCACAATAACAACTACAATCATAAACACACTAACGCAATGCGGGCATACATACACAAAGGTACATACATACATAGTATGTTAAACCATGTACACACACACGCAAACCACAAAGCCATATACTCGTGCACGCCACATAAGTAGAAAAAAAGCAATAGAAAACTACTTTGTCCATTTTTATGGTAAAATAACACAACACAAAGATTCACATTTTCTGAGGGATTCTGTCAATCTGTCCCGCTCACTTTCCTCAGGTTTTTGACTCAGTTGGGTTGTCTTTCACGTGCTGAATACGTCCATGACATTAAAAAGAAAAAGTGGTCAAGCCATGCAAAAGGTTATATTATTTCACATTTGTAAATGATTTCGTACTACAGGTAATACAAGGGAAAAGTTTCATGCTCAGTGTGCTCAAGAAGGGGTCACAGTGTGTGGTTGATAGCACATGTAGCAGGATATCCATTGTTACCTTCCTCACCTGAAGCAGTAAAGGTACACGTTGTCCCATAATGCTGAGGTTGTATGGGAGTGAGTGGCAATATAACGTCAGTGCCCATCCTTCTCTCCCTCATTAGTATTTTACCAGTTGAACAGGGTCAGGTACACATTCGCAACTGGATAGTTGGAAATTGCAAATTTAAGTTTTTTTTGAGCTTGACTCAATTGATGGATAGTGGATTCTATCTTTACGCCAACAGTGTGTTGTTGCAATAGTGAAAACTCTTTCCATTTCATTATGAATTACCATAAATGCATTGCCATATACTTTTGTGTAGATGTTATGCTGTTCTAAATTATAGGTTTTATGTTAAATAATTTGAGAGTGGGCCTAGTGGTTTAAATACCTACCAAATGCACAAGGTACATGGCAATGCAGACAAAACCTAGGTTTGATTCATGGATCACACGGAAGTTTTCTGCACCACTCCATTCCAATTGATCATAAGTAGCTAGTCTGTTAATCAGGGATACTGTGCTGTGTCAGACCGAGTTTTAAATAGTTAAGTCGGATGGAAAGTCATTGATATCAACATCATCCAAGTATATGCACCAACATCGCAAGTACTCAAAAGAATTGACAACTTCTA